>JAODAL010025076.1:0-59339 GCA_025379985.1 Phyllomedusa bahiana
GCTTATCTTTTTTCCAAGGTGCATGGCAGCGCGGACGCGGAGCTGCAACACGGTCAGGGCCATAACATGCCCTTTTACAGCCCACTGGTGAATGTGCTTCCGCCAGGCCCCCAAACAATTTGGACAGGAATCCTTTTTTCTCCTCCACTTGTCAAATGGGGGTTTCCGCCCAAATGCCCCGCCTCCTCCAACTCCTCCCCACCACCATCAGCCCCAAAATACTGCTCCATCAACCACATGTGTAGGCACAGGGGTGCCACGCATTTTCTACCCCTGTTGCCCGGCGAACGAAGTCACACAGGGGAGGAACTGCTTTGCGTCATGCCCTAGTAATCAGTGTGGCTTTCCCCGCCCAACTGCAAATCGAACCATGGTACGGACAATGGGGTAACATGGTGTCGCGCTCCCCGAGGGGGGATGGTCCATGCGCCCTGCATGGCGAAAAAAACGTGTTCAATCGGTTTGTAAAATTTCCGAAGTCTTCCACCATCTTCAGAAGTTTCAAAAATGGCCGGGAAAACTGTGCGCACTTCATCCATTCCTACCCCGGGAAAACACCCTCCCGAGTTGCAGCGACAGAACAGCCCCCCCCAACACACTCTATATGCGATTTTCCACCCTTGGAATTTCCCCACCCTGCACTGTTGGACCGACTGTATGAACAGAGAAAGGCCATTAACGATTTTTGATGATCCAGGCGGACAGGAGTACTCCCTGTGTAACTTGAGTCACCAGTGGCACTCATCGTGACACCTTCCTTTTGTTGAGGCCATTCGGGGAGGCCACTTTATTTTCAGTCGCCAGGACTAGGGGAGAAAAACCTTTCCACTGCTTCATGTCCGGAAAGAGCTGAAAAATCTTCTGGGCAGGGGACTGGAGACGTCGACTACATCTCGCGGCCACATGATCCGGTGGGGACTGAAATGGAGGAGGAGGAGGACGGGGACTTGGAGCAAAGCATTGTCTGGTGAAAAAGTGGGTTTTCTACCCAGGGACAAAGAGGAGGAGCGGACAGCTGGGGGAGGTAATGAAAGAAGACAAGGAGATGACCCCAAGCACTGTGGCAGATACAGTGGAGAGGGGGCAGGAGCCCCCGGAATCACTTTACAGATGGGCCCCCAGCATGCTGATTTTTCCTGCTATGACAGCCCAAAGTCAGCATCCGGCAAGGGAGACATCTGGCTCTCCACCCTCGCTACCGGGCCAAAAAGGGAGCCCTTCCCAGCTATTTAAGGGGACAAACTCAAATACTATAGGGGAAAACCTCTTAGTCAGTTGGCCGCTGCCCCATGTTTCGGGATCGTCTTCCCCGACAGGCGCCGGGGGGGCTTCACGCTCCCCGACTATGCCGCGGGTGCGGGGGGAAGGGGGGTGGGGGAACGTACCAGCCCATCAGCACAACCTAAATCTGGAGTCACGATGAGCACTTCCTTTACCCGCCTAGTGAGGAGGGCTTTGCTAGCAGCAGCAGGGCCTGAGCAGACTCTAAACCAACAGGTTTTTGGGCCATTGGACAGCACTCGCAACCCCAGTTAGAAGACCGCTGGACACTGGGGAGCCAAAATGGATGTGTGGCCCCAACATGCCCCCTTTTGCAGTGGAGAAGCTGTCCCGCCCCGGGCCCTAGTGTGGCATCAAGCGGGTGTTCATGCGGCGGGGGGCCCCGTTACCCCAAGGAGAACCCCTTTTCACGGGAAATGTGGAACGACTAACCTTTGTCAAGATGAATCAGCAGGCATGGATCGGCCCAGGATTTCCACACACAATCCTTAGGCGTCAGAACTATATTACATCAGCCATGACGCCTCACCCAAACTGTGAGAAAATGAGTCCTGGGTTCAAACTACCTGCCCAACACTATTCTGATGCCGCAACCCGCTGATCGCATCTGCCTAACCAAACCATTTTTACCAGGACTGGTATTGCCACCCTCTCATACTCCTGTCATTGTGCCACTGTCCTGACCTCATGCTGCTTGCTGTGGCAGCTGCCGCGGTGCCCTCCACACTGTGTCAATTGAGCCACTCTCTGAACCTCATCTGTTGCTCCACCTGCCAGCCGTCACTCAACTCTCTGTCATTGTGCCACTCTGTGGGCCTACTCCAGTTTTTGCCACCATCCATAATGACATGTGCCACTGCCTGACCTCATGCTGCTGCCGCCGTCAACCGTCCACTTCTCTGTCATTGTGCCACTCGTGCCTACTGCGTTTTTTGCCACCTCCAGAATGTGATTGTGCCACTATCCTGACCTCATGGCTGCTGCTGCCGTGACCTCCACTCTCTGTCATTGTCCACTCTGTGCCTACCCAGTTTTGCCACCTCCAGAATGTGATTTGTGCCACTTGTCAGACCTCATTCTGCTGCTACTGCCGCGTGACCTCCACTCTCTGTCATTGTGTCCCACTCTGTGGCCTACTCCAGTTTGTGTGCCACCTCCAGAATGTCATTGTGCCACTGTCTTATCTCATGCTGCTGCTGTGGCTGCTGCCCGTGACCTAGACACTGGTCATTGTGCCTACTCAGTGGCCTATTCTGTTTTTGCCACCTCCAGAATGTGATTTTGCCACTGTCTGACCTCATGCTGCTAGCCACCGTCACATCCACTCTCTGTCATTGTGCCAGCTCTGTTGGCCTACTCCAGTTTTGGCCACCTCCAGAATGTGATTGTTCCACAGTCTGACCTCATGCTGCTGCTGCCGTGACCTCCACTCTCTGTCATTCGTAGGCCACTCTGTGGCCTACTCTGTTTTGCCACCGTCCAGAAATGTCCCATTGTGGCCACTGTCTGACCTCATGCTGCTGCTGCGTGACCTCCACTCTCTGTCATTGTGCCACACCTGTGGCCTACTCCAGTTTTTTGGCCACCCTCCAGAAGTCCATGTCCACTGTCTTACCTCATGGCTGCCGGTGGCTTGCTGCAGTGACCTAGACACTGTGTCATTGTGCCACTCTGTGGCCTATTCCTGTTTTTAGCCACCTCAGAATGTGATTGTGCCACTGCTGACCTCTATGCTGCTGGCCAACCGTCACATCCACTCTCTTTCATTGTTGCCACTCTGTGGCCTACTCTGTTTTTTGCCACCCTCCAGAATGTGATTGTGCCCACTGTCCTGACACTACATGCTGCTTGCTGGCCGTGACCATCCCACTCTCTGTCATCGTCCACTCTGTGGCCTACTCCTGTTTTTGCACCTCCAGAATTACATTGTTCCCACTGTCTGACCTCATGCTGCTGCCCCACGCCAGTCACCCTCCACTCTCCTGTCATATGTGTCCCACTCGTGCCTACTCAGTTTTTGCCACCTCCAGAATGTCATTGTCCACTGCTGACCTCATGCTGCTGCCGCGTCACCTGTCGCACTCTCTTCATTGTGCCACTCTGAGCTCTCCCACCCCCCCCCTACTCCAGTTTTTTTGGCCACCTCCAGAATGTGAATTGTGCCGACTGTCCAGACCTCATGCTAGCTAGCATGCGGGCTGCCGTGACCTAACACTGTGTTCCATTGTGCCACTCTGTGGCTTATTCCTGTTTTTTTTTGCCACCTCCAGAATGTCATTGTTGCCACTGTCCTGACCTCATGCTGCTACTCCCATGCGTCACCTTCCACCTCTCTGTCCATTGGTCACTCTGTTGCTACTCCTTCCTGTTTTTGCCACCTTCAGAATGTCATATTGTGCCACTGTACTGCCTCAGCTGCGGCAAGCTGTACCTCCACTCTCTGTCATGTGTGCACTCTGTGCCTACTCCATATTTTTGCTACCTCCAGAATGGTCCATTGTGCACTGTCTGACCTCATGCTGCTGCTGTGGCTGCTTCGGACCTACACACAGTGTTCATTGTGCCGACTCTGTGGGCCTACTCCTGTTTTTGCCTCCTCCCACACAGTGTTCATTGTGCCAACTGTTCTGACCTCATGCTGCTGCCGGGCTGCCTGCCGTAACCTACACACTCTGTTTTGTGCCACTCTGTGGCCTACTCCTGTTTTGCCCCACCATTCAAATATCATTGTGCACCTCCTGACCTCATGCTGCTGTGGCTGCTGCCGTCACCTCCACACTACTGTTACTGATGTTGCCACCTGAGCCTACAGCTTGTTTTTTTTTTCATCAGCTGTCCGCTGCCATTACTTTATCAGACTACATTCCCCCTTCAGTTTTTTGGTCAGTTTTGCCTCTTAAGTGCCCAGGCAATTTTATAGTGAATAACGATTCTAAGAGCGGCGGCAGTCATGGTGCGTGTCCCTACAAAACCCAACATTGATATGAAGACCAACCAAGCTCCCTCTGCATAAGTTAATCATGTCACAAACATTCTACAGCACTCTGCAGGCTCTGTGCAGCCTGAAATATCTGTTTTTTATAACTGGTGATCGGTCCCGAAGTAATTCGGAACTAAGTTATTTATGTCGGGAAATTCGGCAATGACCGAACCGAATTTCGAGAAATTCGCCCACATCTATATAAATAATAGTTTGCTGATGCAAAAAAAAAAAAAAAAAATATTGCTTGTTATATTCTATAAGCATGTTCAGTATAATACAGTGCCCTTAAAACTTTTTTTTTAAATGGTAACTAAACATTAGTAAAAAATAAAAACAAATTGTAATAAAAACAATTAATTAGTGAAAAAAAATCCTTTTTTTTTCCTTGCATTCTATATTCGTTAGTACCGGTCCGTTTATTTTTCATTACTAAAATGCGTTATTTCAGTATTTGAAGAGTAGTTCCTTGATTTGCCTTGAAATTCATCACACAGTAAATTTCTGAGCAAGACAACACACCGCCGTTCACTTAAAACTAGATTACAAAACCGTTTCAGTGTATGTTTAGGTAGGTCAATCACTTTAATCTTATGATCAACATAGAGTACAGAACCTCTCTTCCGGTTGTGTAATTAAAATAACACAAGAACTTAATTATATGAGGGATTGCAGATACCATTTTTGTTAGCTAAAGAGAACTAATTGGAAACAGATGTCAGCCCTGGTAGAATCTTTTAATTAATAAATTAAACTATAACAAAAATTATATTTTGCTTTTGTTTCCAGGAAGATACCAAAACAAATTATAACAAACTGAAACAATTGTAGTTTCCATGCCCATTGCAGTGCCAAACATAAATATTCTGAAATTTTCTGGCACAGCCAGCAAAAATATACTTATATTGCTAGATAACAAAAATGTGTTTGGGCTTCCATGCATTACTAAGCCTTTATTGTGAATCAAATACTTTAATATTTAATCACAATTCCAACATGTAAGAAAAAATGAAAGCAAATTAAAAGACGGTAACAAATGTAAAAAACTGACACAATTATACTATGTATATATAAATGCAAATGGGATTATTTGTTAAGGCATAGCTAAGGTAGTTTTCATTGAAAACCCTTCAACACATTTGGACGTGACCCATAAGTCCAAATAAGCATCAGGTGTAAGGAGTGACTCACGCACTAAGCCCGCTCCATATATGTTGGGCGGTTGTTAATTACAGCAGGCGAACTGCCGCTAATAACAGAGATCAAAGCTAGCTCTGATCCCTGCCTGTTTAACACTTTAGACCATTCTAACCCCTGATCGCTCCCTGAAATGTAATCGCGTAGATAATCACTTGATGGCAACTGAAACCCTCATGCATAGCTGCCCAGTTAATGTGCACCTATACACCCTTCTCATATGAAGGCCGCGGGCCACAAATAAAACAAATAAAGTTACACATAATTGGGTATTGCTGCTGTTAGTAAATAGATTTGAACTATAAAATATAACATAAATTTTTTCTGCACGATGAATACTTTAGAAGAAAAAAAAATTAAATTGTCAATCCCATTAAAAGTGATCAAAAAGTCGCATGTACCAAAATGGTACCATAATAAAAACACACAAGTAGCCCATAAAAGATGAGACCATCAATTAGGTCCAAGGATTGATAACTAAAAAGTTATTGGTCACAGAAAATGGCACTTCAGCAGCGAAAATTTAAAACAAAAAAACCATTTTGGTTTTTTTAAATTACAAAACCTCTAACCATATTTAGGTATCATGGAATCAATCAACTACAGAATACCGAAAACATAGCTAATTCGAGGAGTGAACATTAAAAAATTTAACTCCCCACAAAATGGCGTATATATGCCCCTAACACAAATAATTGGGTAACTTCCACCCTCCAGAAATTTAAAAGTAATTGTGGAAAGACTAAACTATCCTTGAAGGTGATCTTGTCCTAAACCCATAACAAGATAGAGCCACTGCTAGGTTCTTAATTTCTTTAACAAAGAAAACAGAATTGAGTAGGTGTTACAACCCAAAACTTATAGGAAGCATACCATTCCCTTAATTTGGGAATCCCACAAGGCGTTCATTAGGTGAATTCATCACCCAAGGTGCCAAAATAAACAGATGAAAAATAAACTGATAGATTCCATTATTGTACAATTTTTATGTTTGAGAAGTTTCATAAATGATCAGAGGTTCTAACATACTTAAAGAGGACCTTTGACCACTCCTGATATGTCTGTTTTAGTAAATACATGTGGTGAAAAAATTTGAAATAACAATTTTGAAACGTCTCTTAATACACTGTGTTGTGCTGTTTCACTGTTCATTCTAGAAATATATTAATGAATTTGTCAAATGGGTATTGCCAGCACTGACAATGCCAGACTGTGCAGAAACACACAAACAATTGGTAATACCCAGCTGACAAAGTGGTAGTAAATTTCTAAAAGAACTAAGATTGCAATGACACATCATATAAATTTGAGGAAAGATGCCCCAGAATATTTTCAAAGGAAAAAAACAAATATGTACCCAAACAAGAGATATCAGGAATGACCACAGGTGCTCTTTAAATAAACTAACCTGTCTCAGAAACCAATTGAAAGACTTCTTAACCCCATTTGGACTGTTCAGGAATGTCCACATTGCAAGTGCTTTAATGCAATAGGACATTCCTGAATGTCTAGGACACAGTGCAGGCCCACGAGAAGAGTCTGCATGAAAAGCGCACAGCCTGGCTACTAACCGGGAAGCAGGGTAGCAGTTGCTACGGGGCCCTCTGCGCTTACCACCATGTAGGGGGGCCCCGGGGCAGCTGCTACTGCGTCCACTACCCAGGATAATGCCCGCTTCCTGAGGCCCGCCACAGTGAAACTTAACAGATCACCTGCGGCGGGCGGGGATCTTCGGGGCCATCGCAAACTCCCTCAGAACGCCCGGCCCCCCGCCCGAGCTATCAGAGGCAGCGCTGCTCGGTAGTATCAGGAGGAGCGCTGTTTACTGTCCCCCTGCCCGTCCCTCTGTTGTCACGTGGGCGAGCGCGGTGACGTCGCATCACCGCGCCTCCCGCTGCCTGAACTGGCAGAGGCTGCAGGGAGAGCAGCAGAGGTGTGAGCGAGCGGGCACATCGGGGGTAGCTTGAGGACCGAGGAGTAGTTGTTTCTTATTTTATCTACCCCATATGCTGCCTATCAGCCCCCCAAAGCCTGCCTATAGCCCCCCATACCTGCCCTATAAGCCCCCCATAAGCTGCCCTATACCCCATAAGCCTGCCTAAAAGCCCCCCCATATGCTGCCTATACCCCATAATGCCTGCCTATAACCCCCATATGCCTGCCTATAGCCCACCATATGGCCTGCCTATTGCCCCCAATGCCTTGCCTAACCGCCCATATGCCCTACCTATAGCCTCCATATGCCCAGCCTATAGCCCACATATGCCCTGCCGTATAGCCCCCCATATGCCTGCCCTATAGCCCCCATATGCCCTGCCTATAGCCCCATATGCCTGCCTATAGCCCCATCATGCCTGCCTATACCCCCATATGCCTGCCTATACCCCCCCATATGCCCTGCTTGCCTGCCTAACCGCCCCCTAACTGCCTGCCTGCCTATACAGCCCCTATATGCCTGCCTGCCTATAAAGCCCCCCTATATGCCTGCCTGCCTATACAGCCCCCATATGCCCTCTCCTTTACACCCCATATGCCTGCTCTCCACCCTATTGCCTGCCCGTATACCCCCACCAGCCTGCCTGTATACCCCACATACAGCCTGCGGTCCTACTTATATGGGGCCCCTTTAGCTACCTAAACCCTACCTATATAGCCCCTATAGCCCACCTAACCCCTGTCTACCTGTATGGCTCCCTATAGCTACCTAAACCCTGCCTGCCTATATGGCAACTCTATTGGCTACTAAACCTTGCCTATTTGGGGCCCCATATATCCTATCTAAGCCCTGCCTGCCTAAATGGACCCCATATAGCAGGGGGGCAGGTGCTGAAAAGTCAGGATTCTAAGATATTTTGTGTCTAAATCTGCAGGGACAAGTGGTCGGGAGATGTCATCAAGATGGCGGACTGGACCGGATGCAGAACACAAGGGGAAGGTCAACGACTGGTCAGAGAAACGTCACCTGTGAGTCACAAGATGTAACTGCACTGTAATCACTTATATGTCTGCACAGGCTGTGTACACTGGTGTCTACCACTATATGGTCATTGTATGGAGGTAATATACAGTCTGCAGAGCCTGTGTACACTGGTGTCTACCACTATATGGTCACTGTATGGAGTAATATACAGTCTGCAGAGCCTGTGTAAAATGGTTTCTACCACTATATGGTCACTGTATGGGAGGTAATATACAATCTGCAGAGCCTGTGTCACTGGTGTCTACCACTATATGGTCACTGTAGGAGGTAATCTACAGTCTGCAGAGCCTGTGTACACTGTTTACCACTATGTGGTCACTGTATGGAGGTAATATACAGTCTGCAGAGCCTGTGTACACTGGTGTCTACCACTATATGGTCACTGTATGGAGGTAATATACAATCTGCAGAGCTGTGTACACTGGTGTCTACCACTATATGGTCACTGTATTGATGTTAATATACAGTTTGCAGTAGCCTGTGTACACTAGTATATACCACTTTTATGGTCACTGTATGGAGGTAATATACATTTCTGCAGAGCCTGGTACAGGGTTTTACCACATATGGTCACTGAATTGTGTATAACAGTCTGCAGGCCTGTTTACACTAGTATATACCATTTTTGGGTCATTTAAATTTTAAAATATTTATTATTATTAACAGTATTGGCTTTGTGTACTGATCAGAAATGTGTGGGTTTTATCAGTCCTATGTGGGTGGTAATTTGTGGTCGTGTTCTGGTGGTATAATCGGGTCCTTATGTAATAGCGTTATTAGTAATGTTGGTTTTGGTATAGTGGATTTGTTTGGTAGCAGTATGATGGTGATATGTATGGTGAGGTATTTGCCCCTTGCATTATCTACTATATCTAACAGCATGTCCTGGTACATGTCGTGGTCAGGGAGGGGGCCCATCCAAAAGTTTGCTATGGGGGCCCTGGCTTCTCTAGTTACGCCCCTGTCTCCATCATATCTCATCATATCTCCATTGTATCTACACTTTATCCCTATCATATCTCATATGGTCCCCACAGCTCTACCACACATCATTCCATCATATCCCATTGATCTACCTATATCCTATCATTCTCATATGGTCCATAGCTCTACCACATCTCCTCATATTCTTATCATATCCTATCTCCTTTAGTCATATCCTCACTCTCCATCATATCTCATCTATCTCCTTTGTATCTACCTATTCCTATCTTTATCAATGGTCACATAGCTCTACCCCCATCTCCATCATATCTCCATTGTATCCTACACTAAAATCCCTACATTCCCCTATGGTCCCCATAGCTCTCCCCACATCCCATCATATCTCATCCTATCTCCATTGTATCTACCTATATCCCTATCATTTCATATGGATAACCCCCCATAACTCGAAACCAACCATCTTCCATTAAATATCTCACCCATTATCTCTAATTTTTTGTATCTACACTATATCCCTATCATTCCCCTATGGTCACAATAGCTCTACCACACCCATCATATCTCATCCTATCTCCATTGTATCTACACTATATCCCTATCATAGCTCGTATGGTCCCCACAGCTCTACCACATCTCCATCATTTTCCCATCATATCTCCATTGTATCTACACTATAACCTATCATATCTCATATGGTCACCATAGCTCTACCACATCTCCATCATATCTCATCATATCTCCATTGTATCTAAACTATATCCCTATCATATCTCATATGGTCACCATAGCTCTACCACATCTCCATCAATCTCCTTTGTATCTACACAAAAAAACCCTATCAAAATCTCTTTATGGTCACCATAGCTCTACCACATCTCCATCATAAAATCTCCATTGTATCTACACTATATCCCTATCATATCTCATATGGTCCCCACAGCTCTACCACATCTCCATCATATCTCCATTGTATCTACACTATGGGCGACATGTATGATCGGGCTTTTCGCCCGTTTTTTGGCGTATACTGCGCCTCCCCGGCCCGAAATCCCCGCTGTCGGACCGGGGGATGCAGTGTTAGGCGCAGCGTTCGCCACTTTCAGCTGCGCCCCGCATGAAGGGCGGGCAGTGGCCGGGTGTGGGGGGGGGTAGGCTTCCGGGGGGACGCGGCGCGCTCGAAAACTCCGAGGCATGTACGTTGGCGAGTCGCAAAGCGAGGCTCACTGCAGCGCTCGGAAAGCTCCGACAAGGCAGACGGGTTTATTTTGGTCTAAATCCTCCGACCGAGGCAAAAAGTGAAGAAAAAGAACGGAAAAATGGAGGGAAAAGATAGAAGATCGCGACAGAAATCTGGGCGCTCCGCTCCGGGGCAGGCAGGAGTATAAATCCGAAAAAAATGCCTTTATAAAGGCGGAAAACATTTCAAAAAAGGAGCTAACCTCAAAAATAAAAAATACATTAAAAAAATCACTTTCCAAAAATCTAGAACGGTGCAATATCTAGAATCAGGATATTGGAAGTTGCCGGGAAATACAGTAATTCAAATTCTGAAACCTATTCTCATTGGTCGGCATAAACCGGCCAATCAGAATAGGAGCGAAAGTGAACCCATTATAGCCTATGGAGGAGTATTGACCAATCAGAATCAAAGGTGGGACAGTTCAAAATACAGTAAAAATGCAGAAAAGAGCCAATTGGGCTGAGCTAGCGGGGGCTTGGCTATCTCGCCAATCAGAATAGGAGCGACAAGTCCCATTATATCCTATGGAGAATTTTTGACCAATCAAAATCAAAGGGGGATATTTTCAAAATACAGTAAAAAAAAGAAAGAGCTGATGGCTGACTAGCGGGGTTTGGCTATCCCAGTCAATAAAGGGGCGCGAGCTCTTCTCCCATTATATTCCTATGGAGAGATGGCCCCATGAAATCTCGGCCTCAGCCCCGTGCGCATGAAGTATTAATAAAAAAAAAATTTTTATTAGGTGTAAAACATTATCAGATAAAGAGCTGAAACCTTCTATAAATATAAATCAATTAAACCTAAAACAACGCTTTTGTCGCCGAGACCGCGCACATAAGGAATTGCAATAGAGAGAAATGCCAGGAAATCCCGTAATTCAAATTGTTTAAGCTTTCTCATTGGTCGGCAGAAGCCAGCCAATCAGAATAGGAGCAACAAGGGCCCTTTTTAAAACTATGGAAAAATTTGACCAATCATATTCAAAGGGGGGACAGTTCAAAATACAGTAAAAAGGCAGAAACAGCTGATTGGTTGAAGCGCGGGGGCTCGTCCAGCTTAGCCAATCAGAGCGCGAGCTACTTTCTCATAGAGTTCTATGGGGAAAAGAAATTCTGAGCGCGCTCTGTGATTGGCTAAGTAAAAGGGGGCGCGTTTATTTGGGCCCAAATGGAGAGCGAGCGACGCTCCTATGGTTTTCTAATGCAACCCTGAAATAAAACTGTACATGGCCGAAATCAAATTATAACACTACAAAGTTGTCCTGATTGTATATATAAAAAAAATTAAATAATATGGGGGTAAAGAAAAAAAAAATATTAATCAATAAAATCAGTTTATTTCTTTATTTCGTTAGCCAAGGATCAATAGTATGGGTGCACGAAAATAAAGAAATAAACATGATTTTATTGAATTAATATTTTTTTTTCTTTACCCCCATATTATTATTCATTTTATATACACATCGGGACAACTTCTGTAGTGTTATAATTTGATTTGGGCCATGTACATTTTTTATTCAGGATTCATTAGAAAACCCATAGGAGCGTCGCTCGCTCTCCCAAATGGTCCAAATAACGGGCCTCTTTTAACTTAGCCAATCACAGAGCCGCTCGAATTTCTTTTCCCATAAAACTCTATGAAAAGTAGCTCGCCCCTCTGATTGGCTAAGCTGGACGAGCCCCCGCCGCTTCAACCAATCAGCTGTTTCTCCCTTTTTACTGTATTTTGAACTGTCCCCCTTTGAATATGTTTGGTCAATATTTCTCCATAGGTAAATGGGACATTGCCCGCTCCTATTCTGATTGGTCAATATTCCTCCATGGGATATAAATTGATTGGGCACCTTGGAAAACGCCGCTCCTATTCTGATTGGTCAATTCTCCTCCATAGGATATAATGGGCCATTTTTCGCTCCTATTCTTGATGGCGGGGTTTGCCGACCAATGAGAATAGCTTAAACAATTTGAATTACTGTTTTCCCGGCAAATTTCCTTATTCAAAATTCCCCAAATTTGGTTTGGGAAAAGGTTTTGTTTTAGATTTTTAGGTTTATTTTTTAATTAGAAAGGTTATGGCTTTATCTGACCCACTCGAATATTCCTTGCCCCTCCATTCTCCATGATCAATTTGGAGAAATCCCTCCGAGGGGGAAGCCAAACCCCCGCTACCACACAATCAGCTCCCGATTTACTGTAGTTGACCGCCCCGCCCGATTTAAAAAGGCCAATTTCCCCAAGGGAAAAGGGCTTGCCCCCCTCCGATTCAAATGGTCAATAAATTCCCATAGGGTTTTTAAAGGTCCCCCTTCCTCCTATTTCTCCATTGTATCTACACTATATCCCTATTCATATCTCATATGGTCCCCAAGCTCTACCACATCTCCATCATATCTCATATATCTCCATTGTATCTAACTATATCCCTATCATATCTCATATGGTCACATAGCTCTACACATCTCCATTACCCCTATCTTCCCTTGTATTACACTATAAACCCTATCATATCTCATATGGTCCCAAGCTCTACCCATTCCCATCATATCTCATTTATCTCCATTGTATCTACACTATATCCCTATCATATCCATATGGTCCCCAAAAGCTCTACCACATCTCCATCATATCTCCATCAAATCTCCATTGTATCTACCTATATCCCTATCATATCTCATATGGTCACCAAAGCTCTACCACAACTCCATCATATCTCCATTTAATTGTATTCACTATATCCTTATATAAATCATATGGTCACCAAGCTCTACAAAAAAAAAAAAAACAAATCCCATCATATCTATATTATCTCCATTTTCTACACTATATTCCCCATCATATCTCATATGGTCACCATATCTCTACCACATCTCCATCATAATCCCCATCATATCTCCCCTTGTACTACACTATATCCTATCATATCTCATATGTCCCACCAAACTCTACCACATTTTCCCCTCATATTTCCCCTGATATCTAAATTTTATCTACACTATATCCCTATCATTCTCATATGGGCACCAAGCTCACCACACTCCATCATATCTCATTGATCTCCATTTTATTTTACACTATAGCTTAAAACCCTTTTATAAAGAAAAAAAACAACCCAAGTCACCAGTTAACATTCTTAAATTCTTATATAATTGTATCTCTCACCTTTCCTTTCTTTATATGGTCACCAACTCTATATAACCCTAATCTCCATATGAGCTAATCCCTATCCAATCCAATTTTGGTACTTTCACTCTAAAAAAAATTTCCCTCCTCCATTTGCCGAAAAATTTTTAGGTAAATAAACCCCTTTTTCAAAAAAAAGGACGGTTTTTTCCCCGCTGCACACATAAAAAGTTTTTTTTTGGGTTGCCAACCAAGTTTTTTTATATGAAAAGCCCCCCTTAAAAATTCCCTATTTAAAAATTTAAAAAAAAAAATAAAAAAAAGGAAAAGAAGGGTTTTGTTTCTTTCCCCCCTGCTAAAAATATTTAACCAGCTTAGGGGAAAAATCTGCAAAAAGCGTTTCGCCGGGCGTTGGTAAAAACCAAATAAAAACGATTCCTCAGGGGTGGGAAAACCCATTACGGTTCTAGACAGCATTGACTTAAATAGAGAACAAGATTTGAAACTTCACACGGTATTCGTTACATTGTTACAATGATTTGCAGATCTAAGAATGTGTGTGAACGGACAGAGCACATATCAATCAAATTAGCATCATCCCGGTGCCTAGGAAGACGAACGTGAGTGGGCGGATCTTATGTCAATCACGTATCGTCTTCCTATTCTTAGGTTATAACTAAGAAGTGTGTCTATCTGTAGCACTACTAGCTACTGGATACCCCCGTACTGGTCTTTTGACCCCGCTTGTTACAAAATGGCCAAAATCGAACCCGTATTTGTAAGACCTAAGGTTAAAGAGAACCTGTCACATAGTTTTTGCCCCCCTGGCTGAGGACAGAACAAGGTAGTGTCAGACCTGCTGTTTCCAGCGCTGTGCCCCTTATTCTGTAAGATGCTGGAGTTTTCGTGTATTCAATGCTCAAATCTGCAGTTTTCAGCCAGAAGAGTCATTCGAAGAGTCCTTCAGTGTCAGTTTTTTTCAAACCCGGCCAAACGGAGGCTAGCCCCGCCCACCTCAACTGACAAACCTATTACTTTGAATAGGTAGAAACATGTGAATAACTGTCAGTGGGTGGAGCTAGCCTTTGGGGGGTGGAGCAAAACACCTATCATGAATAAGATTTGAGGGTAAATGCTCTAAAACTGCTGCATCTTCTTACCAAAAATTAAGGGACTACAGTGGGGGTGGAAACGCAGGTCTGACACTAGCCTGTGCTGTCCTCAGCAAAGGGGGCACAACCTATGTGACAGGTTCCCTTTAAGATGTGAAACGGATATTTAATTCACTATTAATCCTTATAAATGTATGGAGTATTGTTGGTCCCCCCCAAAGGAACCAGTAGGTACCGTAATCTAGGCTACCCGAGGCGTGCATTGTATGGCAACTACCCGAGACGTATACTCTTTGGAGACTACCTTTCTTGTTAGCTGACCCTCCTAAATGGAGTGCAGCTGAACACAGTGTGCTAGCTCTCAAGATGTCAGTATGTTTAAACGTGCGCAAAGCATCGTGGAGATACTGCAGCCCGTCTGAGATCCCATGTAAGCCATGTTAAATGTATCTCATACCAATCGGCACCTGTGTACGTTCCGCATACACCTGTCGATGTATGAAACAGCCGACAGAACTGATATATACTCTATACGTGGAGAATAGGATTTGAAACTTAGTGTCATGCAGGTCAACTGACGAGCTTGTGAGTGGACGGATCTTATGTCAATCACGTGCCGTCTCCCTAACCTTTATTCAGGTTGATCGTATGTTGCTGGGCTGGAGACGATCGTGAGTGAACAGGTCTTATATCATGGAAACCTGCAAAAAAGCATTTATGCTATCTACAATACATGAAAAAAACTTTGAGATTCTTAGTTCACGTTTTGATTAAAATGGTTTAAACCACCCCCGACTTTCAATGGGACCT
This sequence comes from Phyllomedusa bahiana, assembly GCA_025379985.1. Lineage (NCBI taxonomy): Eukaryota > Metazoa > Chordata > Amphibia > Anura > Hylidae > Phyllomedusa > Phyllomedusa bahiana. The sequence goes on from JAODAL010025076.1 coordinate 15,665, forward strand.
CAAGGCGGGTGGTCCTACTCTATTATTATTACCTCTCATTTGAGTCCAATTCACACTTCTCATCTGGGTCCTCAGACCTCCATAATCTAGAGAGAAAAAATCACCAGCTTTTGTGTTTTTCAGAAATGTTTTTTTGTGCAGAACCATATGTTACATTTGGCACATATTGCTTTTAACTAATACAGGGAGGAATGGATGCCTCCATTTTGGTTTTTTGCACCCCGCCCACCTCCACAGGTTGCTGGATCAGTGCAGTATGCTTATAAGGCTGGTTCGAATTTGGCCATTTTGTAACAAGCGGGGTCAAAAGACCAGTACGGGGGTATCCAGTAGCTAGTAGTGCTACAAATAGACACACTTCTTAGTTAAAACCTAAGAATAGGAAGACGTTTCGTGATTGAAATAAGACCTGTCCACTCACAAGCTTGTCAGCTGATCAGTATGACACTAACTTGAATGATGGCTAGGAAGACGAGACGTGATTGACATAAGATCCGCCCACTCACGTTCGTCTTCCTAGGCACCGGGATGATGCTAATTTGATTGATATGTGTTCTGTCACATTCATTCTTAGATCTGCGAATCATTGTAACAATGTAACAAATACCGTGTGAAGTTTCAAACCTTGTTCTCTATTTAAGTCAATGGTGTCTAGCTTATGTACACCTCTGAGGAAGCGTGGGTTTACCACGCGAAACGCGTCAGGTTTTTTAGCTGTATATTTTAGCAGGGAGAACAACATTCTCTTTTTTACTAATAAATAGGCATTTTTCAGTGCTTTTCATATACTTGGCACCCACTCTTTACGTGTGCCGCAGTACCGTCGTTTTTTGCAAAAGTTCATTCCCTATCAAACCTTATATGGTCACCATGACTCTACCACATCTCCATCATTTCTCATCCTATCTCCATTGTATCTACATTATATCCCTATCATATCTCATATGGTCACCATAGCTCTACCACATCTCCATCATATCTCCATTGTATCTACACTATATCCCTATCATATCTCATATGGTCACCATAGCTCTACCACATCTCCATCATATCTCATCATATCTCCATTGTATCTACACTATATCCCTATCATATCTCATATGGTCCCCACAGCTCTACCACATCTCCATCATATCTCATCATATCTCCATTGTATCTACACTATATCCCTATCATATCTCATATGGTCACCATAGCTCTACCACATCTCCATCATATCTCATCATATCTCCATTGTATCTACACTATATCCCTATCATATCTCATATGGTCACCATAGCTCTACCACATCTCCATCATATCTCCATTGTATCTACACTATATCCCTATCATATCTCATATGGTCACCATAGCTCTACCACATCTCCATCATATCCCATTATACCTCTATTGTATCTACACTATATCCCTATCTTTTCTCATATGGTCACCATAGCTCTACCACATCTCCATCATATCTCCATTGTATCTACACTATATCCCTATCATATCTCATATGGTCACCATAGCTCTACCACATCTCCATCATATCTCCATTGTATCTACACTATATCCCTATCATATCTCATATGGTCACCATATCTCTACCACATCTCCATCATATCTCATCATATCTCCATTGTATCTACACTATATCCCTATCATATCTCATATGGTCACCATATCTCTACCACATCTCCATCATAACTCATCAAATCTCCATTGTATCTACGCTATATCCCTATCATGTCTCATATGGTCACCACAGCTCTACCACATCTCCATCATATCTCATCATATCTCCATTGTATCTACACTATATCCCTATCATATCTCATATGGTCCCCACAGCTCTACCACATCTCCATCATATCTCCATTGTGTCTACACTATATCCCTATCATATCTTGTATGTTCCTCACATCTCCATGGTAAAGTCACTATATCTACATTATATCAGAACCTATTGTTTTATGGAAAGAGCAGTAGATGCCTGGAATAAACCTGTATCTATTCTAAGACATCAAGAAGAAGGAGAGAATACAAGGACCGGCTGAATGGCCCCTGTGGGCTCAGCAATCAGGCTTCCATGTTCCTCACTAAACACTTCACCTCTAGACCTAAGCTTATATTACTCAGATATCAGTGAGAATCAGCTGTCCTCATAACATGAAGGTTACATGAAGCAAATAGATTAGTGTCAGGACTGCGCTGCTGGCTCTTTAAGGATTGTTGTTGCTTGTTGGTGCTTAGTGGGTGCTTAGGCCAATCCCTGGCTGGTGGAGGGTTTGAAACCTCTTGCAGTCTGCCTGGCCCTGCTGGTGATTGCTTCTGTGTCCTTGCTCTTCTGTTTTGCTCTGCTTTTTCATGTTGCTGGTTCTCGGATTTTGGCTTGTCTCTCTGGTTGCTCTCCTGTCTTATCCTTCGGTATTGCACCTACTCCTGGTCTGGCCTCAGCCCATCTAACTATTCTTTATTTCTTGTCTGTTTCTTGTCACCCATTTATTAGGGTATTTTTAGGAAGAGGGTTGAGTTCGGGGTCGCCCTTCTCGGAGCAGGTGCTCTGCCTAGGCAGGGCAAGTCAGGGTGGGATTAGGGTGTCCCTTACAATTAGACCCAAGCATCGTGAGGTGAAAATGAAAATCAGACAAGGATCCAGTATTGGTCAGACCTCCTGGGTAAGACTGAAGACTTTTTTGCAATGTGGTCAGCAGGTACAGATAACATAACATTACACTAACCCTAGATGACCCCAATACTGTACCCACAGCTGAGAATTCCCCTTGAGTAGTGTTGGACTGGGGAGACTATGGCCCTCCAGTGAAGCTGATTTTGGGACCAAACAGTGCAATTAGTTCTGCAGGCCTCTCCTACTGCTGCCTGACATACTCTGCCTATTGCTTTTTACCTCTTTCTCTCTGTCTTCCTGCCTCTCCCAAGGATGTAGATGCCATTTGAAAGTAGCTCCAGGTCTGCCATGCTCAGGGGTTCACCTGGGAATTTTCCTGTTCCTCTGTGGACCAGTCCAAGCCTGACCAAGAGATCTGGGCAGCCCCATGCTTGTACCTAGAGGGACCCTTGCTAACCCTAATGAACCCTACAGTGAGAAACCAACTGCGGTAACTAGACAATACTGAAATGGCTCAAATATCTCCATTGTGTATCCATCATATATCCATTGTGTATCCATCATATATCCATTGTGTATATCATATCTCCATTGTGTATCCATCATATCTCCATTGTATCTCCATCATATCTCAATTGCATCTCTATCATATCTCCATTGTATCTCCATTGTGTATCCATCATATCTCCATTGTATCTCCATCATATCTCCATTGCATCTCTATCATATCTCCATTGTGTATCCATCATATCTCCATTGTATCTCCATCAATATCCATCATATCTATCATATCTCCGTCGTATTGTATCTCCATCAATATCCATCATATCAAATCATGTCTCCTTTGTATCTCCGTCAATATTCTAATGTATCTCCATTGTATCTTAATTGTATCTCTACCATATCTCCATTGTATCTCCATCATATCTCCATTGCATCTCCATCAATATCCATCACATCTCTGTTGTATTTCCATCAATATCCATCACATCTCCATTGTATTTCCATCAATATCCATCATATCTCCATGGTATATCCATGAAATCTCCATTGTAAATCCATCTTATCTCCATCAATATCCATCACATCTCCATTGTATCTTCATTGTATCTCTATCATATCTCCATTGCACCTCTATCATATCTCCATTGTATCTCCATCAAAATCCTTCATATCTCCATTGTATCTCCATCAATATTCTTCATATCTCCATTGTATCTCCATCAATATCCATTATCTCTCCATTGTATCTCCATCAATATCCATTATATCTCCATTGTATCTCCATCAATATCCATCATATCTCCATTGTATCTCCATCAATATCCATCATATCTCCATTATATCTCCATCAATATCCAACATATCTCCATGGTATCTCCATCAATATCTGTAATGGATTGATGGATTCGCTGGACCACTGCAAGTGATGATAGTTAAGCCACGCCAGGGAGCGGAGTTTAAGTAGCCCCCAGTATTCACCAGAGCCCGCCACAAAGCGGAATGGACTTGCTGCGGCGTGAGGCTACCAGGTCGCTACCCCTGATGTGACTTGCTTGCGATGGCGACCAGGGTAATGCATTGTACAGAATCGTAATACAGAGATGTAGTCGGGGACAGGCAGGAGGTCAGGACGGGTGGCAGAGGTTCGTGGTCAGAGACGGGCAGACGGTCAGGACAGGCGACAAACAGGCAAGGTCAGGAAACGTAGCGGAACGGACTGGTACACTGGTAATCAATACGGAACTCCAGCACTCTGAAAACACACTAGACGCACACCAACAATCTGGCAGAGAGCACAGGAGGCGTGTACCATATATAGGACCAGCGGCCGACAATTGACAAATTACCGGCCCTTTAAATCCAGGCAGCGGGTACGCGCGCAGCGGCTGGGACAGACAGGACAAGAGAGCACAGGAGCGTGGAAGGGTAAGTGCACTGGTGAGGGGACCCGGGCAGCAAGGTGTCGGTCGCAGGCGGCCGAGGCAACCGCGCCAGCCCCCATGACAATACCCCCCATTTAGGTCCCTCTTTTTTCAGAATTTAGAGAGGAGGTCAGATGACAGGTTGGCCTGAGGTTCCCACGAATGCTCCTCCGGCCCAAACCCCTTCCAATCAATCAGAAAGAACCGCTTCCCCCTCACAGTCTTCTCCGCCAGCACCTCCTTGACCTCAAAGATGTTATCAGAGTTGGCCACAGGAAAGGCGGGGACAAAATCCACGGGAGAAGCGGTTCAGCACCACCGGTTTGAGGAGAGAGACATGGAATGCGTTCGGGATTCGCAGAGTAGGAGGCAAGCGGAGCTTGTAGGACACCGGGTTCAGTCGCCGAAGTACAACAAAAGGGCCCAAATACAGTCATATGAAAAAGTTTGGGCACCCCTATTATCAAAAATCATTTTAGTTCTTATATTTGGGGTTGTTCAACAGCTTTTAAAAATTTTGATTTATCTAGTAACTAATATTGCACATTTTGTGTTAGTACAATAAACCTCATTTCAATCCGGGAAAATATTACTGTGTCCATAAATTATTAGATATATCAAATTGAAACGGCTGTTGCAAACACCCAAATATTTAGAACTAAAAATGATTAAGATTTATAGGGGTGCCCAAACTTTTTCATATGACTGTACTTAGGGCCTAACTTATAACTGGGCACCTTGAAACGAATATATTTGGCAGACAACCAAACTCCATCACCTGGCTCAAATAGAGGCGGAGGTCTACATTTACCTGCCCAGCCTGGACCTTGGTGCGAGCGGAGGCCCGTAGAATGGCCTGTCGTGTGACTTGCCAGAGTGCCATTGATGTCACCCATCCACGGCAGGAACGTGACACGAGGTAGCCAGAGGGAGTGGCGGGCGGGGATGTAGCCCAAACACAATAAAAAACGGAGAGGCTCCAGGGACTCCGATTTAGGGATAATAAAGAATACCGCCCAGGGGAGGGAGTCAGACCTGTTATCCACGGGTGGATACAAAATGTCCGTAGGTAGGTACCTAAAACTTGGTTAACCCCTCTACCTGCTCGTTGTTTGAGGGTGGTATGCAGATGAGAAGTCTAGCTGAACCTGCAACTGACCACAGAATCTTGAAACAAACTGGACCCCTCTATCTGAGACGATATGCAATGGGAGACCGTGTAAACGAAAAATGTGTTGAAAAAGTGCTGGGCCAGCTGGGGGGCAGAGAGTAACCCGGGCAGAGGAACGAAGTGAGCCATCTTCAAGAATCTATCAGTCACCACCCAAATGACCGTGTTACCAGAGGAGGCCGGGAGGTCAGTAACAAAGTCCATGGCTACAGGGGGACCAAGGTCTTTCTGGCACGGGAGAGGCTGAAGCAGACCCGCGGGTCTGAGACGAGGAACTTTGTTATGGGCACAGGAGGTACGGGCCCAGGACGAAGCCCTCAAAACATCTTGAGCGAGGGTGGGCCCCCAAATAATAACGAGGATTATTGCAGGGACTTATGAACTCCAGGATGACCTGCTGTTAGTGAGGCATGTCCCCACTTCAGGATACGAGGCCGCATGGCAGGGCGTACGTACGTCTTGTCAGGAGGTAGATGTTGAAGGTCCACGGGGGGCCTCCATGAGGAGTCGTTCTGGGGGAAACATGTGCTGCAGGGGGCAGGCCCACCGGGTCCGAGGATCTAGAGAGGGCATCCGCTTTGGCGTCCTTCCCAGCTGGCCGAAAGTGAAAGAGAAAATTAAAGCAGGCGAAGAAGAGTGACCACCTGGCTTGACGAGGATTCAGTCGTTGAGCAGGCTGAAGATAAAGAAGATTTTTATGATCGGTGAAGATATCGATGGGGTGGCGAGCCCCTCCAGAAGTCCCACCATTCTTCTAGGGAACTTAATGGCCAGTAGTTCGCGATCACCGATCGGTTAATTTTTTTTCGGCTGGGGTGAAGGTTTTGGAAAAGAAGCCGCAAGTACGCAGTTTCCCAGAGGAGGACTTCTGTAGGAGGACGGCGCCTGCACCTACTGAGGAGGCGTCCACTTCTAGGACAAACGGACGCTGCGGGTCCGGCGAGACAGAACAGGAGCTAAAGCAAATTGCTGATTTAAAGGGCGATTAAAGGTTCTTGGGCTTCTGGAGGCCAGGTTTAGGGTTGGCATTCTTCTTCGTAAGGGCCACCAGCGGGGCCACAAGCGTGGAGAAATGCGGGACAAACTGTCTGTAATAGTTTGCGAACCCCAAAAAGCGATGGAAGGGAAACCGGAGACCCACTGGCCCGAGGCCACGCAAGACGCTGAAAAGCTTTAGAGGATCCATCTGGAGACCTGACCCGGGGACGATGACCCCAGAAGGGGGCAACGAGGTGCGTTCAAACAAGAAATTTCTCCATTTTGGCATATAACTGGTGGCTACGGAGACGTCTGGCGGGGGGTGCGTCCTCCAGATCAGGAGAGAAGATTAAGATGTCATCCAGGTAGACAATAACACAGACCTAGAGATCATCGCGGAAGATCTCGTTGATGAAATTCTGGAACACCGCCGGAACATTGCAGAGGCCAAATGGCATGACGAGATATTAAAAATGGCCATCTCGGGTATTAAAGGCCGTCTTCCATTCGTCGCCTTCACGGATACGAATCAAGTTGTATGCTCCACGTAAATCCAACTTAGAAAAAAAATTTGCGCCACGCAGGCGATCAAAAAGCTCCGAGATCAGAGGCAGGGGGTATCGATTCTTTATAGTGATCTTATTGAGTTCCCGATAATCAATACAGGGCCGGAGAGTACCATCTTTCTTTTCAACGGAGAAAAAAACCGCAGGTGAAAAAGACTTGCGTATGAAGCCTTTACGGAGATTCTCCTGGACATATTCCGACATCGCCTTAGTCTCCGGGACAGAAAGAGGATAGACTCTGCCTCGGAAGGGAGTAAATACGAGTTGCAGGTCAGTAGGACAGTCGAACGGCCGGGGCGGGGGAAGAGTTTTGGGCCCGTCTTTCGAAAAGACGTCGGCTAGATCCGGTAAGGAGTGGGGCAGACCCGCAGAGGTTCGAGACTTACAGAGGGGGCGTAGAGCTGGACGGAGTACAGGAAGGCATCGCGAGTGGCACGTGGGACCCCAACGGTAATCCCCATTGTTCCAGTCTTAGGTCGGGGCATGCTCTTGCAACCAAGGGAGACCCAGGAGAATTTCAGAAGAGGAGCGAGGCAGAACGAGAAGTCTCAGAGTCTCCTTGTGTAAGGTCGCAATCTGCAAGGTGAGGGGTGCAGTGCAGAACCGAATAGCGTCCTTTAGGCATTCGCCACTGACTGAGGAGACGAACATGGGTTTCTGCAGAGGGGTCACCGGGAGACGAAATTTGGATTACCAAAAGCTTGGCTTACAAAATTTCTAAACGGACCCGAATCAAGGAAGGTGGTGGCTTGAAAGGTGCTGTCCGGCGAAACTCCACAGAGTACGGAATGGTCAGATGGGGAAGAGGCCCCACTGACACCATGGGATGGGCCCCTCCCGCGAGCCCTTGGTGCAAGAGTTTTCCCGGGCGCACCGGACAGTCCCCAATGAAGTGGCCCAGACCGCCACAGTAGAAGCACAGCTGCCTCTGATGACGCTGCGAGCGTTCTTCCTGGGTCAGGGGCTCTCTCGACCTCATGGGTTTCCGCCCTCAGGAACCATTGGGGAAAGGGAAATGGAGGTCTTGGGAAAACAGGAGCCAGATGAGGTGGCCGGCGTGGTCGGGCGACCTCCCGTGGAGGGGAGCTCTTGTTGTTTTCTTGGCAAACCCAATATCATTCGGGTGGCTAACCGAATCGTTCGTCCAGAGCGGATGGCAGGGCCCACCAGCGGGGCTCGTCTTTAATATGCCCAGAAAGGCCTTTCCAGAAGGTCCCCCACCAAAAACCTCATTATTCCAGTCCAGCTCTGAGGCTAGGGTGCGGAACTTCACGAGAAGTACTTTACCCATAGTCAGTCGCCCTGATTGGGGACGAAGGAGCGCCGCGCAGCGGAGGAAGGTGCGGCCAGGTTTCCTCGAAGACGGTGCGGGAAACCCAGAGAATGGCTTGCAAATTTGCCATCGAAAGGATCTCCTCGGTCCCATTCGGAGTTTGGGCCCCGGCCAAGGCTTCCTCGGATAAGAGGCTAATTATAAAGCCACCTTTTGCCCATTTAGGAATTGATGCCCCAACATCTCAATGTGGATGGAGCATTGGCTGATGAAGCCACGGCACTTCTTGGGATCTCCATATAAGTGGAGGGGAGCGGCAGATGCAGAGAAGGTCCCGCTGCAGGGGGCAGGTAGAGCCAAAGGCTGCAGGAGCAACTGGTGCGGAGTGGCGGAGCAGCACGCAGGTGGAGGTTGACGGGCCCAAGGTTCTGCATCATGGCTGCGAGCTGGTCAATACGCTGGCTCTGCTGGGCGACGGCCGTCGTGACGTCCCAGAAATCGGGCAAAGGTACCCTGGCGGAATCCTCGGCCAGTTTGTACTGTAAGGGTTTGGTGGATTCGCTGGACCACCGCAAGCGATGGCGTAAGCCACGCCAGGGAGCTGAGTCTAAGTAGCCCCCGGTTTTCACCAGAGCCCCGCACAAAGCGGATGGACTTGCTGCGGCCTGAGGCTACCCGGTCCTAACCCTGACGTGACTTGCTTTGCGATGGCGGCCGGGTAATGCTGGTACAGAATCATAATCCCGAGGCGAGTCGGGGACAGGCAGGAGGTCAGGACGGGTGGCAGAGGTTCGTGGTCAGAGACAGGCAGACGGTCAGGGCAGGCGGCAAACAGGCAAGGTCAGGAAACATAGCCGAACGGACTGGTACACGGGTAATCAGATAGGACTTACAACACTCTGAAAACTAGGCAACGCACACCAACAATCTGGCAGAGAGTGCCGGGGGCGTATGCCTTATATAGGACCAGCGGCCGGCAATAGACTAATTACCGGTGCACTGGCCCTTTAAATCCAGACCAGCCGTCACGTGCGCGCCCTAAGCAGCCGATGCGTGCGCGGCGGCCGGGACAAGCAGAAGCAGGAAGCACAGGAGCGTGGACGGGTAAGTGAGCCGATGCCGGGACCCGGGCAGCAGGGGGATGGTCGCGGGCACCCGCAGCACCCGCGCCGGACCCCATGGCACTGCATAGTGTATGTGGGCTCTTTATTACTATTGTTAGGTCAGTGTGTGGTTGTATTATCTGAGCGCTGTAGTATAGCAGTATTATTTATGTACTATATGGATGTATTATAGTAGTGTGTAGTGTATGTGGGCTCTGTATTACTATTGTTACGGCAGTGTGTGGCTGTATTATCTGAGCGCTGTAGTATAGCAGTATTATTTATGTAGATACTATATGGATGTATTATAGCACTGTGTAGTGTATGTGGACTCTGTATTACTATTGCTAGAGCAGTGTGTGGTTGTATTATCTGAGCGCTGTAGTAGTATAGCAGCATTATGTAGATACTATATGGATGTATTATAGTACTTTATAGTGTGTGTGGGCTCTGTATTACTATTGAAAGGGCAGTGTGTGGCTGTATTATCTGAGCACTCTAGTAGTATAGCAGTATTATGTAGATACTACATGGCTGTATTATAGCCCTGTATAGTGTAAGTGGGCTCTTTATTACTATTGTTAGAGCAGTGTGTGGCTGTATTATCTGAGCGCTGTAGTATAGCAGTATTATTTATATACTATTTGGATGGATTATAGTCCTTTATAGTGTATGTGGGCTCTTTATTACTATTGTTAGTGCAGTGTGTGGTTGTATTATCTGAGCGCTGTAGTATAGCAGTGTCACGGGTATGGTGGATTCACTGGACCACCGCAAGCGATGATAGTTAAGCCACGCCAGGGAGCGGAGTCTAAGTAGCCCCCGGTTTTCACCAGAGCCCGCTGCAAAGCGGGATGGACTTGCTGCGGCCTGAGGCTACCAGGTCCCTACACTCTCTAGACAAGGTACGCACACCAACAATCTGGCAGAGAGTGCTGGGGGGGCGTAACCCTTAAATACGACCAGCGCCCGGCAATAGACCAATTACCGGGACGCTGGCCCTTTAAATCCAGACCAGCCGTCGCGTGCGCGCCTTAGGCAGCGGGTACGCGCGCGGCGGCCGGGACAGAAAAGATCAGCGTGCACTGGAGCGCGAACGGATAAGTGAGCCGGTGCCGGGACACGGGCAGCAGGGGGATGGTCACGGGCAGCCGCGGCACCCGCGCCGGACCCCCTGCGGATACGGGGGCGGCCACGGGGGGCAGCGGCGCCCGCGCCAGTCCCCATTACAAGCAGTATTATTTATATACTATATGGATGTATTATAGTTCTGTATAGTGTATGTGGGCTCTTTATTACTATTGTTAGAGCAGTATGTGGCTGTATTATCTGAGCGCTGTAGTATAGCAGTATTATGTAGATACTATATGTATGTATTATAGTACTGTATAGTGTATGTGGGCTCTGTATTACTATTGTTAGAGCAGTGTGTGGCTGTATTATCTGAGCGCTGTAGTAGTATAGCAGATATGAATACTATATGGATGTATTATAGCACTGTATAGTGTGTGTGGGCTCTGTATTACTATTGAAAGGGCAGTGTGTGGCTGTATTATCTGAGCGCTGTAGTATAGCAGTATTATTTCTATACTATATGGATGTATTATAGCACTGTATAGTGTATGTGGGCTCTTTATTACTATTGTTAGAGCAGTGTGTGGCTGTATTATCTGAGCGCTCTAGTAGTATAGCAGTATTATGTAGATACTATATGGATGTATTATAGTTCTGTATAGTGTAAGTGGGCTCTTTATTACTATTGTTAGGGCAGTGTGTGGTTGTATTATCTGAGCGCTGTAGTATAGCAGTATTTTTTATATACTATATGGATGTATTATAGTCCTGTATAGTGTATGTGGGCTCTTTATTACTATTGTTAGGGCAGTGTGTGGTTGTATTATCTGAGTGCTGTAGTAGTATAGCAGTATTATGTAGATACTATATGGATGTATTATAGTCCTGTATAGTGTATGTGGGCTCTTTATTACTATTGTTAGAGCAGTGTGTGGTTGTATTATCTGAGCGCTGTAGTATAGCAGTATTATATAGATACTATATGGATGTATTATAGTCCTGTATAGTGTATGTGGGCTCTGTATTAGTATCGTTAGGGCAGTGTGTGGTTGTATTATCTGAGCGCTGTAGTATAGCAGTATTATGTAGATACTATATGGATGTATTATAGTTCTGTATAGTGTATGTGGGCTCTTTATTACTATTGTTAGGGCAGTGTGTGGCTGTATTATCTGAGCGCTGTAGTATAGCAGTATTATGTAGATACTATATGGATGTATTATAGTTCTGTATAGTGTATGTGGGCTCTTTATTACTATTGTTAGGGCAGTGTGTGGTTGTATTATTTGATTGTTGTAGTGGCTGTAGTATAGCAGTATTATTTGGCTACTATACAGTAGAGTGATCTGAGCACTGCATAGTGGTATTTTGTGCTCTGTTACCAGTGATGGTTTTGGAGGTGTTGGTTATGATATGAGGTGGGCACTTATCTCGTGGTGTTTGGGTATTGAAGGATTGCCCCCAGAGGTAACGTCTGTCTCTTCATTGTTTTTCCACCCTCATAGGTCTGGAATAATGACCATCAGATGCTCCAGGATACTCACTGGACACGATGTCGTCAGGATAATCGGTAATCTCCTCATCCTCCACAGACTGGACATTTGCTGTATGGAGAGAGTAATTAATTCAACATTATTTGGGGAAAGCCGACCCCGAACCCCTGACTACCCACCATGCTACCCCTGACTACCCACCCACTCACTACATGCTCATCTGTTACCCCTAAACTCACTCCATCATATCTCCATTGTATCTCCATCAATATCCATCGAATCTATCATATCTCCATTGTATCTCTATCATATCTCCATTGCATCTCTATCATATCTCCATTGTATCTCCATCAATATCCATCATATCTCCATTGTATCTCTATCATATCTCCATTGTATCTCCATCAATATCCATAGTACCTGCATTATATCGCCATCTAATCTATCATATCTTCATCGTATCTCTGTCATAATACAATCAGTATCCATCATATCTCCATTGTATCTACACTATATCCATATCTTATCTCATATGGGCACCACAGCTCTACCACATCTCCATCATATCTCATCATAGCTCCATTGTATCTACACTATATCCCTATCATGTCTCATATGGTCAACACATCTCCATCATATCTCATCATATATCCATTGTATCTACACTCTAGCTCTATCAGGTCTCATATGTTCACCTTATCTCTACCACATCTCCATCATATCTCATCATATCTCCATTGTATCTACATTATATCCATATCTCCTCTCATATGGTCACCATAGCTCTACCACATCTCCATCATATCTCCATTGTATCTATACTATATCCCTATCATATCTCCTATGGTCACCATAGCTCTACCACATCTCCATCATATCTCATCATATCTCCATTGTATCTACACTATATCCCTCTCATATCTCATATGGTCCCCATAGCTCTACCACATCTCCATCATATCTCTTCATACCTCCATTGTATCTACACTATATCCCTATCTTATCTCATATGGTCACCATAGCTCTACCACATCTCCATCATATCTCATCATTTTTCCATTGTATCTACATTATATCCTTATCATATCTCGTATGGTCACCATAGCTCTAGCACATCTCCATCATATATCATCATATCTCCATTGTATCTACACCATATCCTTATCATATCTCGTATGGTCACCATAGCTCTGCCACATCTACATCATATCTGATCATATCTCCATTGTATCTCCATCATTATACTATCAGTATCCATCATATCTCCATTGTATCTACACTATATCCCTCTCATATCTCCTATGGTCCCCATAGCTCTACCACATCTCCATCATATCTCATCATATCTCCATCATATCTACACTATATCCCTATCATGTCTCATATGGTCACCATAGCTCTACCACATTTCCATCATATCTCATCATATCTCCATTGTATCTACACTATATCCCTATCATGTCTTGTATGGTCCCCACAGCTCTACCACATCTCCATGGTAAAGTCACTATATCTACATCATATCAGAACATAGTATATTATGGAAAGAGCAGTAGATGCCTGGAATGTGACCGGGATAAACCTGTCTCTATCCTAAGATATCAGGAAGAAGGAGAGAATACAAGGAGCGGCCGGATGGACCCTGTGGGCTCAGCTATCAAGCTTCCATGTTCCTCACTAAACACTTCACCTATAAACATATATTATTCAGATATCAGTGAGAATCAGCTGCCCTCATAACATGAAGGTTACATGAAGCTAGTAGATTAGTGTCAGGACTGCGCTGCTGGCCCTTTAAGGATTGTTGTTGCTTGTTGGTGCTTAGTGAGTGCTTGGGCCAATCCCTGGCTGGTGCAGGGATTGAAACCTCTTGCAGTCTGCCTGGCCCTGCTGGTGATTGCTTCTGTGTCCTTGCTCTTCTGTTTTGCTCTGCTTTTTCATGTTGCTGGTTCTCGGATTTTGGCTTGTCTCTCTGGTTGCTCTCCTGTCTTATCCTTCGGTATTGCACCTACTCCTGGTCTGGCCTCGGCCCGTCTAACTATTCTTTATTTGTTTTCTGTTTCTTGTCACCCATTTATTAGGGTATTTTTTTGAAGAGGGTTGAGTTTGGGGTCGCCCTTCCCGGGGCAGGTGCTCGGCCTAGGCAGGGCAAGTCAGGGTGAGATTAGGGTGTCCATTACAATTAGCCCCCAGCAGCACGAGGTGACCATGAAAAACATACAAGGCACCAGTATTGGTCAGACCTCCTGAGTAAGACTGAAGACTTTTTTGCAATGGGGTCACAGGTAAAGATTACATAACATTACAATAACCCTAGATGTCCCCAATATTGTACCCACATAAAGCTGAGAATTCCCCTCGAGTAGTGTTGGACTTGGGAGACTATGGCCCTCCAGTGAAGCTGATTTTGGGACCAAACAGTACAATTAGTTCTGCAGGCCTCTGCTACTGCTGCCTAACACACTCTGCCTCTTGCTTTTTACCTCTTTCTCTCTGTCTTCCTGCCTCTCCCAAGGATGTAGATGCCATTTGAAAGTAGCTCCAGGTCTGCCATGCTCAGGGGTTCACCAGGGAATTTTCCTGTTCCTCTGTGGACCAGTCCAAGCCTGACCAAGAGATCTGGGCAGCTCCATGCTTGAACCTAGGGGGGCCCTTACTAACCTTAATGAACCCTACAGTGAGAAACCAACTGTGGTAACTAGACAATACTGAAATGGCTCAAATATCTCCATCATATCTCCATTGGGTATCCATCATATCTCCATTGTGTATCCATCATATCTCCATTGTATCTAGATCATATCTCCATTGTGCATCCATCATATCTCCATTGTGTATCCATCATATCTCCATTGTATCTCCATCATATCTCTATTGTATCTTCATCATATCTCCATTGTGTATCCATCAATATTCATCATATCAAATAATGTCTCCTTTGTATCTCCGTCAATATTCTATTGTATCTCCATTGTATCTTCATTGTATCTCTACCATATCTCCATTGTATCTCCATCAATATCCATCACTTCTCTGTTGTATTTCCATCAATATCCATCATATCTCCATGCTATATCCATCGTATCTCCATCAATATCCATCATACCACCATTGCATCTCTATCATATCTCCATTGTATCTCCATCAATATCCATCATATCAAATCATATCTCCATTGTATCTCCATCAATATCCATCATACCTCCATTGCATCTCTATCATATCTCCATTGTATCTCCATCAATATCCATCATATCAAATCATGTCTCCTTTGTATCTCCATTAATATTCATCAGATCTCCATTTTATATTCATCAATATCCATCATATCTCCATGGTATATCCATCATATCTCCATTGTATATTCATCAATATCCATCATATCTCCATTGTATCTCTATCATATCTCGATTGTATCTCCATCATATCTCCATTGTATATCCATCAGAGTCCATCTTATGTCCATTGGATTTCCATCATATCTGCCCGAGGAGGAGCCCCTATATAGGGTCAGTGGCCGGCAAAAGCCAATTACTGGCACGCTGGCCCTTTAAATCTGAAGAAGCCGGCACGCGCGTGATCTAGGGAGCAGGGACACACGCACCAACTGGCACTAGGACGCGGGGAGTCAGGAGCACAGGCGGGTAAGTAACTGGATTCCAGGGGACGAGTGCGCCCACGGCCTGGCACACGGACCGCAGAGCCACTCGCCCCTGGCACCGGAGAGACAGTAGATGGACGGACGCGCTTGCAGCCTGCCCCACAGGCTGCGGCGCTGTCCGTGACAAATATACTGTCTGCTGATGCTTTTCGACCTGTGTAGTGGCCTTGTTCACAGTCTAAGGAGGACACAGTGGGACAAACAAGACAGAGACTTGTCTACAGAAGATATTGACTTTATTAATGGATGCTACAGAATGATGACTAGAAGGTAAGATAACTGCTGTGTATGCATATAGATGAAATACCAGATATATGTGTGTGCGTGTGTGTGTGTGTGTGTGTGTATATATATCATATATATACACATCCTATATCATATCTATACCTATGTACCTATACATATATACCTATATATCTACTTGATAAGTTCTGTGGCTTCATTTAAACCAAACGGAGTAAGGCTACGTCTACAATGCACTGAATTTGATTGGCTTTTCAGCGGATTCAGTATTTTAAATCTGGCAAAAATCCGACCGTACCCAGCACTGTGTAAACTTCAGTAGAAAATCCATACTGTAGTCTACACACTGAGGGTTTCCAAAACCTAAAACCGTCCGGAGGAAAATAAAATTTGTTGCATACTCCACGGGATCGCCGTCGGATTTCCAGAGCCACAATGTACAAAATGCGACAGAGGTGTGGTCCAGCAATGTGAAAAATGCAGTTGGATTTTGGATGGTATTTTCACATCGCAGTGTAGACTTAACTTAGGGGACTGGATCTGGAATATCCAATACATCTCCGTGCAAAACAGAACCTCAAAACGATTAACGGTATCCACTGGAATGTGGTTGATAGGTAGGATTCATAAAAGGGACGGGTCGGCATTATGTCTGATTGGTGCCTCAATACACTGTTTAACCATAATCTTTTCCTGAAGTTATATTGATGGTTGGTGATCCTGTTCCTCTGCTTCCAGGTAGTGCGGCCGATATATTGATGACGTCCTGTGCACTCAAGACGATAAATAACAAAGTCCTCCTCGCAGGTGAGCCTGAAGGAAAAAATCTGTTCCGTCTTGGTGGAAAGTTGTTATCTGGCAGATGGTTGAGGGGCAAGTTAGACATCTCATATTTTCACATCTCTCATTTGACCTTCCTCGTTCTTTCTTCCTGATCTCTTTCGTGGATTGTTTGTGTTGACGTGCCCTATACAAGGGGCTTGGAGTTCCTTGAGTGTAACAGCTCTTCTGAATATTAGAGGTGAAGGGATACTGTTGTATAGACACGGATCACTTTGTAGAACATGCCAATATTTTTTAAAAATGTGACGAATTTTCACATTTTTTGAACTATGTCCTATTTCTTTTTTTATAATGCTTTTTTATTTATTATTTTTGTGTCTCTCTGATTTTCTATTTCTTCTATGTTGCTTCCATTGTCTACAGTCATATTTTTCATACAGTTCTTTGTCTTCACATATTTCTCTATTCTTGTTGTCAGAGGTTTCTCCCTTTTCATAGGGTTTCTTTTTTAACCCTTTGACTATTAGATCCACTTGTTTTTCAAATATTTTATCCTCAGTTCAGTTTTTACAGATTCTGCCAATCTGAGCAAATGGAATGTAATCTTTCCACTGCTTATAGTGCAAACTTCAAGGTAGCTTTTGGCCCAGTTAACCCCTTTCTGGCATTGGACATATGGATACGTCCTGATGCCAGAAAGGGGCTTTGTAGCAGGATCAAGCCGAAATCCTGTTACATAGCCGGCAGGTGGTAGCTGCTAATTTCAGTTTACAACTGCCCATTACAGCACCTTAAACACTGTTCTGAACATGGCCGCGACGTCTAAGTGAGTGAGAAATGGTGCCGCCACCTCAGCGGCGAGATCACTGTGTCCCGATCAGTTAACATGGCAGCTGGAAACCTTGGGAAGTCTTCCATCGTCTCCATGTATTCTTTTTTACTACTTTCCACCCCAGGCAAGAAGTAGTTAAACTTCCATCTTTGTGCACTCTAGTGCATTGTCTATACAATGTTTTAGGCTGTATAAAAGATTGTGCCCCCTAGCGATGAAGCGCCCTAGAGGGACTCAAAGTTAAGTAAAAACACAAAAACTAAAAATTAAAAGTTCAACTCACCCCCCTTTTGCCATTTTACAAATAAAAAAATTAAATAAAAAGTTCCCCATATTTGGTATCACCACATCTGTGAAAGTCCAATCTATTAAAATATAACATCATTTATCCTGTACCATGAACACTGTCAAAGAAAAAAAATTCAAAACGCCAACATTGCTTTTTTTGGTCATGTCCCCTAAAAATTTAAATGAAAGTAATCAAAAAAGTGGCATGTATTCCAAACTGGTAGCAATAAAAAGTGCACTTCAGTCCGCAAAGAATCGACCCTCACTCAAGTCCGTAGGTGGAAGTGCAAAAAAGTTATTGGTCGCAGAAAATGACGCCGTGGCAAAAATTAGAAAAATCGAAAATGTTTGGATTTTTTGTTACGGTACCAAAACAAAACAGAAACCCTACATGATTGGTTTTGATGGATTCATATTATCCTGTAGATTACAGAGAACATATCATTTATACCAAAGATTGAACTCCTTAAAAGCAAAGCTTCCACAAACATGGCTCAAGTATGGTTTTATCATATTTTGGCCCACTCAGATTATTTTTACGGTTTCCAAGAATATTCCAAGGTATGATTAATTACACCATAAGAAATTAAATCTTGTCCCGCAAAATAAAAGACCTCAATTGTATAAAAAGGTGGAAAAATCAAAAAGTTATGGCTCTGGGAAGGCGAGGAGGGAAAAACGAGCATGACAAAAAAAAAAAGTTAAAAAACTTGGACGTCACATAACTACCCCAACCTTTTGTTATTAGTAAATCCAGAAGCTCTATCTGTAGAGAGTTGCAATTTAAGGTAAATTTTAAACCCCCCAAGTTTTCACTTAATTTTTTCACACAAGCTTCTGCCAGAGATTGTGGATCTCTCCAAATCAGAAATAAATCGTCAATAAAACACTTGTATAATCCTATATTGTGGGAAATAGGTTTCATCTGGATAATAAACTATTTTTTTCAAACACCCCTCATTAATAAATTGGCATACGATGGGGTCAATCTAGTACCCATCACGGTGCCACACTTTTGCCAGCATATTTTATCCTTGTATGTAAAATAATTGTTATATACTATGTATCGGAGTTCTTCTAATTTTTTCAGAGAAACAGTAAGCAGAGGATCACTTCCTATAAACAGAAAAGAGGCCACCACAGAGGTTACGGCACTGGCACCCACTTATTGCTGGGTGAGGAGGTGTACCTGATTAGGCAGAGGAGACACCAAGCTAGCCAGGATCTCCACCTGATAAGCGAGCTCCTGCATAACATCCATAATGTGGATGGCAGGAGGGAGAAAAAAATAGGGCTGGTGATAACGTTAGGAAACCCCAGTGCAAAAACATGAAAATTCTTCAAATCCTTTTGTTGTGTATTGATTTGTCCTGATACTTCACGGACCGTTCTCTCCCAGCTTTTATACAGGGGAGTAAACAATGGAAACAGGAGAGGAAAAAGTCTTCTATACCTTTCTTCCTTTCTTTATGGGCGATCAAATCTGTCCGTATCCTATTCAGCCTGCTCTGTCCCCATTTCCTCCCGTACCTGGGACTGCTATGACCAAGGCCCATCGGCTGAAATATTGAACTATGGGACTGCTCCATTGACTACTACCTGATCTATTTCTCTACATGGAGAGTTATATATTTTTCTATGAGAGCTGCACTGTTTGAGTAAATACTCCATAAAGTGCCTGAGGGTGTTTCGTGGATTCTCTTTCTATCCAGTATTTGCCACGGGCTTTTCCACTGAGCACCCAAAACCTACAAGGTGCATGGCATCCTCCTGCGCTATTTTCCGTATCCTATCCAGTGTCGCTTGGACTTTCGCCGGATTTTTTTGTGATTTTTTTGGGGTGTTTTGAAATCTGCTCGATTCCCTTTATTAATAATTATTCTTGGACTTAAAGGGATTCTCGTTATTGGAACTACTTTCTCTGTTGAGGAATCTACATTTTGTTCTTGTAGATCTTTCTTTTGATTTGTCTGAATTTAACCTGTTTCCTATCTGTGGTCTGCCCCTTTGTGTGGTCTTAATTGATTGCAAAGATTTAGCATTTTGGATATTCACCTGTTCATTTTTATCAGAAGTCTTAGATAAGATTTTTTTTCTAATAGAAGAGTTTCAAAAAATCGCAATTCTCATTTTGATGGTCGGGAGTATCGGGATTTTTTATAGTAATTTCTTATGATACTTAAAATCCTATTTCTCCCTTTCATCTGACCTTAGTCCGACTTTCCTTATTATCTACATAGCCTATGTTTGTATCTTTTTCTGATTCTTAATTTTTGGCTCTTTCTAGTTTATAACATTTTCGGTCATTCAAGCTCGTACTTGGCAGTCCCAGCACTTGAAGCCCTCTCTAAATTTACCAACCCACGATGATGAGAAAAAGTAGACGGCTCATTAAAAATTACTTCAGTCTCCGAGGTGACAGATGTGCAAATACTCAAACGTTTCTCACATTTCCATACTAGAGGCTTTAAGGAGCAAGGATTTATTCAATCTTGTTCAATATCATTTCTGGGTGTAGGTGATAGATTGACTAGCAATCATTTGCGGGTCATTTTTTCTTTAATCCAGACCCCAAGAAAGGAGGCATCTACTGGGGTTTAATTTCAGTGCATATCTCACTTTTAAGGTCTTTAGAAAGATCCTTCATGCGATTAGTCTCTTTATTAGTAAAATGTTGCATTACCGGGATTGACGGCTGCTCTGGAGTCACTGGAGACAATAAGCAATCTATCAATTCCTCCCTTGTCATATTACAGTAGTAATCCATGTTTATACGAGGTGCTCTACCACATCTCCATCATATCTCCATAGTATCCATACTATATCCCTATCAAACATCATATGTTCACCATCGCTCTACCACCTCTCCATCATATCTCATCATATCTCCATTGTATCTACACTATATCCCTATCATGTCTCATATGGTCCCCACAGCTCTACCACATCTCCATCATATCTCATCATATCTCCATTGTATCTACACTATATCCCTATCATATCTCATTGGCACTAGTTACACATCTCCATCATATCCATATCTCCATGTATCTAACTATCCTATCATTCTCATAAGTCATCATAGCTCTACCACATCTCATCATATCTCCATTCGTATCTACACTATATCCCTATCATGTCTCATATGGTCACACACATCTCCATCATATCTCATCATATCTCCATTGTATCTACACTATATCCCTATCATATCTCATATGGTCACCATAGCTCTACCACATCTCCATCATATCTCATCATATCTCCATTGTATCTACACTATATCCCTATCATATCTCATATGGTCACCATAGCTCTACCACATCTCCATGATATCTCATCATATCTCCATTGTATCTACACTATATCCCTATCATATCTCATATGGTCACCATAGCTCTACCACATCTCCATCATATCCCATCATATCTCCATTGTATCTACACTATATCCCTATCATATCTCATATGGTCACCATAGCTCTACCACATCTCCATCATATCTCATCATATCTCCATTGTATCTACACTATATCCCTATCATATCTCATATGGTCACCATAGCTCTACCACATCTCCATCATATCCCATCATATCTCTATCGTATCTACACTATATCCCTATCATATCTTATATGGTCATCATAGCTCTACCACATCTCCATCATATCTCCATTGTATCTACACAATATATCTATCATACCTCATATGGTCACCATAGCTCTACCACATCTTCATCATTTCTCATCATATCTCCATTGTATCTACACTATATCCCTATCATATCTCATATGGTCACCATAGCTCTACCACATCTCCATCATATCTCATCATATCTCCATTGTATCTACACTATATCCCTATCATATCTCATATGATCACCATAGCTCTACCACATCTCCATCATATCTCTATTGTATCTACACTATATCCCTATCATATCTCATATGGTTACCATAGCTCTACCACATCTCGATCATATCTCATCAAATCTCCATTGAATCAACACTATATCACTATCAAACCTCATATGGTCAGCATATCTCGACACCATCGCCATCATAGCTCCATTGTATCTACACTACATCCCTATCATGTCTCATATGGTCGCCATAGTTCCACCACATTTCCATCATATCTCAGTCACACAGCCCTCAATATTCATCATACCTGCATCCTATCTCATTTCTATTACATCATATCCCTATCATATCTTGTATGGTCCCCACAGCTCTACCACATCTCCATCACATCTCCATTGTATCTACGCTATATCCCTATCATATCTCATATGGTCACTTTAGCTCTACCACATCTCCATCATATCTCATATGGTCACCATAGCTCTACCACATCTCCATCATATCTCCATTGTATCTATGCTATATCCCTATCATATCTCATATGGTCACCATAGCTCTAGCACATCTCCATCATATCTCCATATCACTTCCATCGTATCTACACTATATCCTTATCATATCTTATATGGTCACCATAGCTCTATCACATCTCCATAATAAAGTCACAATATCTACATCATATCATAATTAATATCAGAACATAGCATTTTATAGAAAGAGCAGTAGATGCCTGAAATCTGCCCGGAATAAACCTGTATCTATCCTAAGAGATCAAGAAGAAGGAGAGAATACAAGGAGCGGCCAGATGGACCCTGACCACTTCACCTCTAGACCTAAACGTATATTATTCAGATATCAGTGAGAATCCACCGCCCTCATTACATGAAGGCTACATGAAGCAAATAGATTAGCCCCCGGCAGCACAAGGTGATCATGAGAAATATACAAAGCACCAGTGACGTAGACCTCCTGGGTAAGACCAATGATTTTCTTGCAATGGGATCAGCAGGTACAGATTACATAACATTACAATAACCCTAGATGACCCCAATACTGTACAAACAAAAAGCTGAGAAATATCCCCGAGCAGTGTTGGACTGGGGAGACTATGGCCCTCCACTACATGTCCATCATCTCCCCCACTACATGTCCATCATCTCTCCCCACTACATGTCCATCATCTCCCCCACTACATGTCCGTCATCTCTCCCCACTACATATTTGCCTCCTCTTCCTAGTACACGTCTAACACTTTTTAGTGATACATCTCTACCATTTGAGTTGTAAGCTTTTACTTCCATCACTTCAGCTAATATTTTAAACGTACATAACTTTAAAAATTTTCTTCTATATTAAGATTTGTTGAGCACTTTATAGAGACAATACCAGACTTAAAACCCTCAGTATCCCAACTCTCTTAGTGCTGGAACGCAGAAGAAAAATTGCGGTTTCCGGCGCTCATCTATGGAAACCTCCGTGAGGCGTGGAGTATTGTATAAAGGTTTTTATTGAATGTAAAAACAACTCATGAAAAGAGCTAAAAACCTTTTAAAAACATAAAGAAATAAAATCACTAACGACGTGTTTGTTGCCGAAACCGGCGCTACCTCAGGATTTGTGATTGAGGTAAAGGTTTTTATGTTATTAAGCAATCCATGGCACATCTCCTCCACGTGCCCACTCACATCCACTAGTATCCCAACCAATAAATAAATTTTTACCCTCTCTACTATCATGTAATAGTCTATCTTATCATCTTCTAATCATTCATCCACTCTTACCTTCCCCTTAATCCATCCACTTATCTGTCCATCCATCTATCTACTTCTTCATCTTTTCACTCATTTATCAATTTGTCCATCAATTCTCCTATCTTTTCACACATTCATTCATTCATTGTACACTGTGTCCATCCATCTATCCATTCATCCATTTATTCATCAATCCTCTCATTTTTCATCCATTTAACTAGTAATCCTCTCATCTGTCCATACATCAATCTATCCACCAATTCATCTGTCCATCTATGCATCTATTCATACATCCATCCTTCTACCTGTAAATCCATCAACTCATTCACCTATCCATTCATCTACCCAACCCAACCATCCATGCACTCATCAACCCATCCATTCAGACCCCCCATCCATTCACACACTCATCCATTCAGATCCCCATCCAGTCATTTACCCATTTATTAAGTCATTCTTCCATCTATCTATTCATCTGTTAATTCATCAACCCATCCATCTGTCCAGCTATCCATTCAATTATACTTCTGTCCATCTACTCATTCATCTGTCTATCCATCTATCCATCCATCAACCCACTCCCCATTCATCCAGCCATCCATTTATATATCCATTCAGCCATCCATTCACTTATACATCTGTCCATCTACCCATCCATCGAACCACCCCTCCATTCATCCAGCCATCCATTTATCTATCCATTCAGCCATTCATTCACTTATACATCTGTCCATCTACCCATCCATTCATTTATCCATCAATCAATCAATCAATCAATCAATCAATCAATCAATCCATCCATCCATTCATCCATCAACCCAACAACCCATTCACCTATCTATTAATTCATCCCTCCATCTACCATCCATTCACTCATCCAACCACCTACCTATTCATCCATGCACCCATTATCCAATTCATATGTCCATCCATCTACCCATCTACTCATCCATCCCTCCATTCATCTATCCATCCGTCTTACCTCCTACAAGTTGGACGGTCAGGGCGAGGCACGCCAGCAGGCAGTAGGACATCATGATCATGAACTGAGCGTTGAGACTCTTAGTCTTGCACTGAGCTGTCACCACATCCCCACCTCAGAGCTGGTCCTCTTTGCAGCTGTTCTACGTAAGGATAAAAATAACACAGAGCTGTGACATGTGAAGCATAAAAAGACAAAAATTACCATAAGTGGCTGCAAATATTACTAATATAGAGATGAAGAACTGTGAGTGGGGCCGCAAACCCTGAGACGTACAGTACCTGGAGCTTCTACGTATACACTCCACTTCTGCAAATCGTCTCTGACTAATAATGGATAGAGATGTGAATCCTCTGCTCCTGGACATGACGGAGCCTGAGCTGGAGCCATCAACCAGACAGACGAAACCAGGCTGCTACCCTCATATGTGTGGACAGGATGGTATGAGACCAGCAGATGTCACCTGAGAGGTCCAGGCACTGGAACCCCCATCCATTGCTGGAACGAAAGGCCATGCAGTGCTCTGCACCTTCACTTTTTGATTATTTTTGAGATTTCCCATTGAAACCCATCAGACTATAATGAACTTACTGAAATTGACTGCTGAAATGCACTGTTATCATGCTTATTAACCCTCCATATCCCAATGAGAGATTAAAGCAATTTCCCAGGAGCAACCCAATCCACCTGGAAATGCACATTTTCCGGGTGCGGTTTGCTGCAGTTTTGTACCATATGACCTGCTACCATCAGGCTTGCACTGGCCTAAAAAGGAGCAGGCAAACCCCTAAGTGGCCCCTGAACCTGGCAGACCTGGAGATGATCTTCAGGGAGAAAGACAGAAAGCTACACTTACAGCTCAATGGCTGATAGATACCAGCAGCAGGCTTCTATGGCCCTTATGCTGCATGGGAAAAGATGGCAGGTGCCGTTAATTAATGAGCAAATGCTCTAGGTACCAATTCACACCAGCATGTTATCTTTTTGCCCAAAAATACTGGGGAGCTTAGGGTACAAGTATTTTGTGCAGTGCACCTTCTAAGTGCTGGGCGGCTTGCCCACAAACTTTTTTTTTTGTTTGTGGGTGATATAAGCTGATACCCAGCATGGTGTATCTGTACAGATGGCGTTACCCTCTGTATCGCTTTATCCATATGCAATTCTCATCAGGTATTGTTGCATTTTTAGCAGTCTTCCCATGTGTTATAATGTGGTTTTTTGCATGCTGGTGTGAATTGGTACCTAGAGCATTTGCTCATTAATTAACGGCACCTGCCATCTTTTCCCATGCAGCATAAGGGCCATAGAAGCCTGCTGCTGGTATCTATCAGCCATTGAGCTGTAAGTGTAGCTTTGTAGTTTTTTGGTAAATTATGTCCCATTTTTGTGGTTTTGTTTTTGTTGATAGCGTAGGGACTCGCAAGACATGAGGAGCTTCCGTTGGCTTGCGAGCTTGCGTTACTGTAGCTACTGTATCAACTAATACCTCATAATTTTGATATTTTTCCCCAGCATGTTATCTTTTTGCCCAAAATACTGGGGAGCTTAGGGTACAAGTATTTTGTGCAGTGCACCTTCTAAGTGCTGGGCGGCTTCCCCAAACAAACTTTTTTTTTTTTTTGTGGTGATATAAGCTGATACCCAGCATGGTGTATCTGTACAATGGCGTTACCCTCTGTATCGCTTTATCCATATGCAATCTCATCAGGTTTTGTTGCATTTTTAGCAGTCTTCCATGTGTTATAATGTGGTTTTTTGCATGCTGGTGTAAATTTTGGAAACCTAGAGCATTTGCTCATTAATTAACGGCACCTGCCATCTTTTCCCATGCAGCATAAGGGCCATAGAAGCCGCTGCTGGTATCTATCAGCCATTGAGCTGTAAGTGTAGCTTTGTAGTTTTTTGGTAAATTATGTCCCATTTTTGTGGTTTTGTTTTTGTTGATAGTGTAGGGACTCGCAAGACATGAGGAGCCTTGCCGTTGGCTTGCGAGCTTGCGTTACTGTAGCTACTGTATCAACTAATACCTCATAATTTGATATTTTTCCCAGCATGTTATCTTTTTGCCCAAAAATACTGGGGAGCTTAGGGTACAAGTATTTTGTGCAGTGCACCTTCTAAGTGCTGGGCGGCTTGCCCACAAACTTTTTTTTTTTGTTTGTGGGTGATATAAGCTGATACCCAGCATGGTGTATCTGTACAGATGGCGTTACCCTCTGTATCGCTTTATCCATATGCAATTCTCATCAGGTATTGTTGCATTTTTAGCAGTCTTCCCATGTGTTATAATGTGGTTTTTTGCATGCTGGTGTGAATTGGTACCTAGAGCATTTGCTCATTAATTAACGGCACCTGCCATCTTTTCCCATGCAGCATAAGGGCCATAGAAGCCTGCTGCTGGTATCTATCAGCCATTGAGCTGTAAGTGTAGCTTTGTAGTTTTTTGGTAAATTATATCCCATTTTTGTGGTTTTGTTTTTGTAGAAAGACAGAAAGCAAGAAGCAAAGACCAAAACTCATGTGCAGTATGTGCAGTTATCAAATAAACTGGTGGGACTCAAGCAACATGTCCACTGGTGCCCCCAGAATAATTTCCAATGGTGGGACCCAAGTATCAATTCCACTGGTGGAGCCTAAGAATCAATTCCCCTGGTGGGTCCTAAGAATCAACTCCACTGGTGGCCCCAAGGATCATCTCCACTGGTGGCCCTAAGAATCAGATCCATTGGTGGGTCCTGAGAATCGACTCCACTGGTGGCCCCAAGAATCAGCTCCACTGGTGGGCTCCAAGAATCAACTCCCATGGTGGGTCCCAAGAATCAACTCCCCTGGTGGGCCCTGAGAATCAACTCCACTGGTGGGCCCTGAGAATCAACTGCACTAGTTGGCCCCAAGAATCAACTCCACTGGTGGGCCCTGAGAATCAACTCCACTGGGGGCCCTGAGAATCAACTGCACTGGTGACCCCAAGAATCATCTCCACTGGTGGGCCCGAAGAATCAGCTTCACTGGGGGCCCCAAGAATCATCTCCACTGGTGGGACCCATGAACCGTCTCCGCTGGTGGGCGGCAGGAATCGGCTCCACTAGGGGCCCCAAGAATCATCTCCACTAGGGGCCCCAAGAATCATCTCCACCGGTGGGACCCACGAATCTTCTCCACTGTTGGAGCCCCAAGAATCAACTCCACTGATGGGTTCCAAGAATAATCTCCCCTGGTCGGCCCCAAGAGCCGTCTCCACTGATGGTCCCCAGGAATCAACTCCACTGCAGGAGTCAAAGTATCAGATCCATTGGTGGGCCCTGGACTGGACAGGACTAGATAAACAGAAGATACTAGATAATTGGAAAAATAATACTATCAGATGACTAGGTACAATCACTGAGACCAGACAATATACTCTGCATCAAACTGCAAAGTCCAGATAATTATATAGAGAGGCCAGCAATTACCACTTCTCTCTAAACAACTTTAGCTGTGCAGCAAGGTCAGCCAATCTGTCCTGAATGTTTGAGGTGGTTGCACAGTTATATGCATTACATCTGATCCAGTATGTAGGAAACTTTGGCATGGGGACTTTACAGGAAGGGAATTTTATTTAAGGGCTTTGTAACGACCAGGAATAGTGGATCCACTGGAGCGCCGGAAGCGGCAGTACAGGTCCCACCAGGGAGCGGAGTTTAAGTGGTCCCGGTTTTCACCAGAGCCCGCAGCAAGGCAGGATGGACTTGCCGCAACGTGGTACCGAATTGGAAGACAATCTCGTAGTCGGGGACAGGCCGGAAGGTCAGGATAGGCGGCACAGGTTGGTGGAACATAAGAGAACGGGACTGGTACACGGAAAGAGCAAGACGGACTTCTGGAATGCTTCCGTGCATAGGCTACGGCACTATGGATTCGGCAGAAGCATGCTGGAGGTGGAGCCATTATATAGAGTCAGCAGCTGGCAATCAAGCAATTACCGACACGCTGGCCCTTTAAATCCGAGAGAGTCGGCGCGCGCACCCTAAGGAGCGGGAACACATGCATCGGCTGGCAGGGGGCCGCATGGAAGTAGGAGCTTGGCTGGGTAAGTAGATGCGCCCGGAGGAACGAGTGCACCTGCGGCCTGATAGGCAGACCACGGCGCCACTCGCTCCTGGCGCAGGAAAGCCAACTAGGGCACGAGTGTGTCTGCAGCACGGCCCGTGGGCTGCGGCGCCGCTCCAGACAGGCTTCAATTAGTCACTGACTCGTTTGTTTAGGTAGTATAGATGCTACGCAGCTTTCATGGGCTGCTTTTCTGGAATGGCTGTAGCGAGGGTGGGAGGCCGTACCCACGGTCCGGTCCGGGTTTTTTCTGGACCTCTTTGAGTTCTTTAAAAGCCTGCTAGCTGCAGACCTCAGGTGAGGAGTGAAACCTGAGGATTCTGTTGCCACTGCCCCCCAGAGTGTGCTGGAGGAAAATGGCATACTGATCTTGTGCTCCATCTCCTTTCCTCTCCTCATACTGATTGCTCCGCTCCATCTCCTCTCCTCATACTGATCCTCTGCTCCATCTCCTCTCCTCTCCTCATACTGATCCTCCGCTCCATCTCCTCTCCTCATACTGATCCTCTGCTCCATCTCCTCTCCTCATACTGATCCTCTGCTCCATCTCCTCTCCTCATACTGATCCTCTGCTCCATCTCCTCTCCTCATACTGATCCTCCGCTCCATCTCCTCCTCCTCACACAGATCCTCTGCTCCATCTCCTCTCCTCACCTCATACTGATCCTCTGCTCCATCTCCTCTCCTCATCTCATACTGATCCTCTGCTCCATCTCCTCTCCTCACACTGATCCTCTGCTCCTTCTACTTTCCCATACCTGATCCTCTGCTTCATCTCCTCTCCTCACCTCTACTGATCTCTGCTCATTCTCCTCTCCTTAATCTATACTGTCCTACTGCTCCATCTTCTCTCCTCTTAAAGATCCTATGCTCCATCTCCCTCTCCTAATTACTGATCCTAGATCCATCCTCCTCTCCTCATACTGATCCTTGCTCCTTCTCCTCTACCTCATCTCATAATGATCTATGCTCAATCATCTTCCACACCCACTGATCCTCTGCTCCATCTCCTCTCCTCATACTGATCCTCTGCTCCATCTCCTCTCCTCACCTCATACTGATCCTCTGCTCCATCTCCTCTCCTCATACTGATCCTCTGCTCCATCTCCTCTCCTATACGATACTCTTTCCCCCCCTATGCTCCTTATCTACTCTCACATACTGATCCTCTGCTCCATCTCCTCTCCTCATACTGATCCTCTGCTTCATTTCCTCACCTCATACTGATCCTCTGCTCCATCTCCTCTCCTCATACTGATCCTCTGTTCCATCTCCTCTCCTCATACTGATCATCTGTTCCATCTCCTCGCCTCACACTGATCCTCTGCTCCATCTCCTCTCCTCATCTAATACTGATCCTCTGCTCCATCTCCTCTGCTCACTTCATACTGATCCTCTGCTCCATCTCCTTTCCTCACCTCATACTGATCCTCTGCTCCATCTCCTCTGCTCACTTCATACTGATCCTCTGCTCCATCTCCTCTTCTCATCTAATACTGATCCTCTGCTCCATCTCCTCTCCTCATACTGATACCCCATCTCCTCTCCTCATCTCATACTGATCCTCTGCTTCATCTCCTCTCTTCACCTCATACTGATCCTCTGCTCCATCTCCTCACCTCATACTGATACCCCTGCTCATCTCCTATCCTCCATACTGATCCCTCTGACTGCGAATATCCTCCTCCTCACACAGATCCTCTGCTCCATCTCCTCTCCTCACCTCATACTGATCCTCTGCTCCATCTCCTCTCCTCATCTCATACTGATCCTCTGCTCCATCTCCTCTCCTCACACTGATCCTCTGCTCCATCTCCTCTCCTCATACTGATCCTCTGCTCCATCTCCTCTCCTCATACTGATCCTCTGCTCCATCTCCTCTCCTCATACTGATCCTCTGCTCCATCTCCTCTCCTCATACTGATCCTCTGCTCCATCTCCTCTCCTCATACTGATCCTCTGCTCCATCTCCTCTCCTCATACTGATCCTCTGCTTCATTTCCTCACCTCATACTGATCCTCTGCTCCATCTCCTCTCCTCATACTGATCCTCTGTTCATCTCTTCCTCATTCGTGATCATCTGCTCCATCTCCTCTCCTCATACTGATCCTCCGCTCCATCTCCTCACCTCATACTGATCCTCTGCTCCATCTCCTCTCCTCATACTGATCCTCTGCTCCATCTCCTCTCCTCACCTCATACTGATCCTCTGCTCCATCTCCTCTGCTCACTTCATACTGATCCTCTGCTCCATCTCCTCTCCTCATCTAATACTGATCCTCTGCTCCATCTCCTCTCCTCATACTGATACCCCATCTCCTCTCCTCATCTCATACTCTGTATCCTCGCTGGATTTTTCATCTCCTCTCTTCACTCATTACTGTCCTCTGCTCCATCTCCTCCACTCCTACTGATGCTCTGCTCCATCTCTCTCATCATACTGATCCTCCGCTCCATCTCCTCCTCCTCACACAGATCCTCTTCTCATCTAATACTGTTCCTCTGCTCCATCTCCTCTCCTCATCTATACTTGATTCATCTCGCTAATCTCCTCTCCTCACACTGATCCTCTGCTCCATCTCCTCTCCTCATACTGATCCTCTGCTCCATCTCCTCTCCTCTCCTCATACTGATCCTCTGCTCCATCTCCTCTCCTCATACTGATCCTCTGCTTCATTTCCTCACCTCATCTCATACTGATCCTCTGCTCCATCTCCTCTCCTCATACTGATCCTCCACTCCATCTCCTCCTCCTCCTCACAGAGATCCTTTGCTCCATCTCCTCTCCTCGCCTCACACTGATCCTCTGCTCCATCTCCTCTCCTCATCTAATTCTGATCCTCTGCTCCATCTCCTCTCCTCATCTAATACTGATCCTCTGCTCCATCTCCTCTCCTCACCTCATCATGATCCTCCGCTCCATCTCCTCTCCTCACCTCATACTGATCCTCTGCTCCATCTCCTCTCCTCATCTAATACTGATCCTCTGCTCCATCTCCTCTCCTCATACTGATCCCCCATCTCCTCTCCTCATCTCATACTGATCCTCTGCTTCATCTCCTCTCCTCACCTCATACTGATCCTCTGCTCCATCTCCTCTCCTCATACTGATCCTCTGCTCCATCTCCTCTCCTCACCTCATACTGATCCTCTGCTCCATCTCCTCTCCTCATACTGATCCTCTGCTCCATCTCCTCTCCTCACCTCATCCTGATACACTGCTGCATCTCCTCTCCTCACCTCATCCTGATCCTCTGCTCCATCTCCTCTCCTCACCTCATCCTGATCCTCTGCTCCCTCTCCTCACCTCATACTGATCCTCTGCTCCATCTCCTCACCTCACACTGATCCTCTGCTCCACCTCCTCTCCTCATCTAATACTGATCCTCTGCTCCATCTCCTCTCCTCATACTGATCCTCTGCTCCATCTCCTCTCCTCATACTGATCCTCTGCTCCATCTCCTCTCCTCATACTGATCCTCTGCTCCATCTCCTCTCCTCATACTGATCCTCTGCTCCATCTCCTCACCTCATACTGATCCTCTGCTCCATCTCCTCACCTCATACTGATCCTCTGCTCCATCTCCTCACCTCATACTGATCCTCTGCTCCATCTCCTCACCTCATACTGATCCTCTGCTCCATCTCCTCACCTCATACTGATCCACTGCTCCATCTCCTCACCGCATACTGATCCTCTGCTCCATCTCCTCTCCTCATACTGATCCTCTGCTCCATCTCCTCTTCTCATCTCATACTGATCCTCTGCTCCATCTCCTCTCCTCTCCTGATCCTCATCCTCTGCTCCATCTCCTCTCCTCATCCTGATCCTCTGCTCCATCTCCTCTCCTCACCTCATACTGATCCTCTGCTCCATCTCCTCACCTCATACTGATCCTCTGCTCCATCTCCTCTCCTCATCCTGATCCTCTGCTCCATCTCCTCTCCCCATACTGATCCTCCGCTCCATCTCCTCTCCTCATACTGATCCTCTGCTTCATCTCCTCTCTCACCATGATTCCTCTGCTCCCATCTTACTCTCCTCATCCTGATCCTCTGCTCCATCTCCTCTCCCCATACTGATCCTCCGCTCCATCTCTCCTCATACTGATCCTCTGCTTCATCTCCTCCTTCGCACCCTCCACACTGATTCATCTGCTCCAATCTCCTCTCCTCTTACTGATTCTTGCTCATCTCCCTCTCCTTCCTCATACTGATCTGTGATCATCTCCTCTCCTCTCCCCTTCTGATCGCTGCTCCAAATATCATCTCCTCATACTGATCCTCTGCTCCATCTCCTCTCCTCATACTGATCCTCTGCTCCATCTCCTCTCCTCATACTGATCCTCTGCTCCATCTCCTCTCCTCATACTGATCCTCTGCTCCATCTCCTCATACTGATCCTCTGCTCCATCTCCTCACCTCATAATGTGTCCACTCTGCTCCAACTACTCTCCTCATCCTGACTCCACTGCCTCGAATCTCCTCTCCTCATACTGATCCTCTGCTCCATCTCCTCTCCTCTCCTCATACTGATCCTCTGATCCATCTCCTCTCCTCTCCTCATTCTGATGCTCTGCTCCATCTCCTCTCCATATACCATACTGATCCTAATGCTCCATCTCTTCCTATACTGATAACTCTGCTCCATCTCCTCTCATCATACTGATCATCTTGCTGCATCTCACTTCCTCATCCTGTTCATTTGCTCCTTCTCCCTCCTCATTACTGATCCTCTGATCCAACTATTCTCCTCTCCCCATACTGATCCTCTGCTCCATCTCCTCTCCTCATACTGATCCTCTGCTCCATCTCCTCTCCTCATACTGATCCTCCGCTCCATCTCCTCTCCTCATATTGATCCTCTGCTTCATCTCCTCACCTCATACTGATCCTCTGCTCCATCTCCTCTACTCATACTGATCCTCTGCTCCATCTCCTCTCCTCATATTGATCCTCTGCTCCATCTCCTCACCTCATACTGATCCTCTGCTCCATCTCCTCACCCCCTTTATCCTGATCTACCGCACCATCACCTTCCTCATACTGATCCTATGCTACATCGGCTAAACCTAGATAACTTGATCCTCTGCTCCATCTCCTCTCCTCACCTCATACTGATCCTCTGCTCCCTCTCCTCACCTCATACTGATCCTCCGCTCCATCTCCTCTCCTCATACTGATCCTCTGCTCCATCTCCTCTCCTCATACTGATCCTCTGCTCCATCTCCTCTCCTCATACTGATCCTCTGATCTATTTCCTATCCCCATACTGATCCTCTGCTCCATCTCCTCTCATCGCTTCCCTGATCCCCTGCTCCATCCTCCTCCTCCTCATACTGATCCTCTGCTCCATCTCCTCTCCTCATACTGATCCTCTGCTCCATCTCCTCATACTGATCCTCTGCTCCATCTCCTCACCTCATACTGATCCTCTGCTCCATCTCCTCTCCTCATCCTGATCCTCTGCTCCATCTCCTCTCCTCATACTGATCCTCTGATCCATCTCCTCTCCTCTCCTCATACTGATCCTCTGCTCCATCTCCTCTCCTCATACTGATCCTCTGCTCCATCTCCTCTCCTCATACTGATCCTCTGCTCCATCTACTCTCCTCTGATCCATCTCCTCTCCTCTCCCCAAACTGATCCTCTGCTCCATCTCCTCTCCTCATATAATACTGATCCTCTGCTCCATCTCCTCTCCTCATACTGATCCTCTGCTCCATCTCCTCTCCTCATACTGATCCTCTGCTCCATCTCCTCTCCTCATACTGATACTCTGATCCATCTCCTCTCCTCTCCCCATACTGATCCTCTGCTCCATCTCCTCTCCTCATACTGATCCTCTGCTCCATCTCCTCTCCTCATACTGATCCTCTGATCCATCTCCTCTCCTCTCCCCATACTGATCCTCTGCTCCATCTCCTCTCCTCATACTGATCCTCTGCTCCATCTCCTCTCCTCATACTGATCCTCCGCTCCATCTTCTCTCCTCTTACTGATCCTCTGCTCCATCTCCTCACCTCATACTGATCCTCTGCTCCATCTCCTCTCCTCATACTGATCCTCTGCTCCATCTCCTCTCCTCATACTGATCCTCTGCTCCATCTCCTCACCTCATACTGATCCTCTGCTCCATCTCCTCACCTCATCCTGATCCTCTGCTCCATTTCCTCTCCTCACCTCATCCTGATCCTCTGTTCCATTTCCTCTCCTCACCTCATCCTGATCCTCTGCTCCATCTCCTCTCCTCATACTGATCCTCTGCTCCATCTCCTCTCCTCATACTGATCCTCCGCTCCATCTCCTCCTCCTCACACAGATCCTCTGCTCCATCTCCTCTCCTCACCTCATACTGATCCTCTGCTCCATCTCCTCTCCTCATCTCATACTGATCCTCTGCTCCATCTCCTCTCCTCACACTGATCCTCTGCTCCATCTCCTCTCCTCATACTGATCCTATGCTCCATCTCCTCTCCTCACCTCATACTGATCCTCTGCTCCATCTCCTCTCCTCATCTCATACTGATCCTCTGCTCCATCTCCTCTCCTCACACTGATCCTCTGCTCCTCTCCTCTCCTCATACTGATCCTCTTCTCAATCCCCTCCTCTCATACTGGATTCCTCTGCTCCTCCTCCTCTCCTCAACTCATACTGATCCTCTGCTCCATCTCCTCTCCTCACACTGATCCTCTGCTCCATCTCCTCTCCTCATACTGATCCTCTGCTCCATCTCCTCTCCTCTCCTCATACTGATCCTCTGCTCCATCTCCTCTCCTCATACTGATCCTCTGCTTCATTTCCTCACCTCATACTGATCCTCTGCTCCATCTCCTCTCCTCATACTGATCCTCTGTTCCATCTCCTCTCCTCATACTGATCATCTGTTCCATCTCCTCGCCTCACACTGATCCTCTGCTCCATCTCCTCTCCTCATCTAATACTGATCCTCTGCTCCATCTCCTCTGCTCACTTCATACTGATCCTCTGCTCCATCTCCTCTCCTCATCTCATACTGATCCTCTGCTCCATCTCCTTTCCTCACCTCATACTGATCCTCTGCTCCATCTCCTCTGCTCACTTCATACTGATCCTCTGCTCCATCTCCTCTCCTCATCTAATACTGATCCTCTGCTCCATCTCCTCTCCTCATACTGATCCCCCATCTCCTCTCCTCATCTCATACTGATCCTCTGCTTCATCTCCTCTCTTCATCTCATACTGATCCTCTGCTCCATCTCCTCTCCTCATACTGATCCTCCGCTCCATCTCCTCCTCCTCACACAGATCCTCTGCTCCATCTCCTCTCCTCACCTCATACTGATCCTCTGCTCCATCTCCTCTCCTCATCTCATACTGATCCTCTGCTCCATCTCCTCTCCTCACACTGATCCTCTGCTCCATCTCCTCTCCTCATACTGATCCTCTGCTCCATCTCCTCTCCTCTCCTCATACTGATCCTCTGCTCCATCTCCTCTCCTCATACTGATCCTCCACTCCATCTCCTCCTCCTCACAGAGATCCTTTGCTCCATCTCCTCTCCTCGCCTCACACTGATCCTCTGCTCCATCTCCTCTCCTCATCTAATTCTGATCCTCTGCTCCAACTCCTCTCCTCATCTAATACTGATCCTCTGCTCCATCTCCTCTCCTCACCTCATCATGATCCTCCGCTCCATCTCCTCTCCTCACCTCATACTGATCCTCTGCTCCATCTCCTCACCTCATCCTGATCCTCCGCTCCATCACCTCTCCTCATACTGATCCTCTGCTCCATCTCCTCACCTCATACTGATCCTCTGCTCCATCTCCTCTCCTCACCTCATACTGATCCTCTGCTCCCTCTCCTCACCTCATACTGATCCTCCGCTCCATCTCCTCTCCTCATACTGATCCTCTGCTCCATCTCCTCTCCTCATACTGATCCTCTGCTCCATCTCCTCTCCTCATACTGATCCTCTGCTCCATCTCCTCATACTGATCCTCTGCTCCATCTCCTCACCTCATACTGATCCTCTGCTCCATCTCCTCTCCTCATCCTGATCCTCTGCTCCATCTCCTCTCCTCATACTGATCCTCTGATCCATCTCCTCTCCTCATACTGATCCTCTGCTCCATCTCCTCTCCTCATACTGATCCTCTGCTCCATCTCCTCTCCTCATACTGATCCTCTGCTCCATCTCCTCTCCTCATACTGATCCTCTGATCCATCTCCTCTCCTCTCCCCATACTGATCCTCTGCTCCATCTCCTCTCCTCATACTGATCCTCTGCTCCATCTCCTCTCCTCATACTGATCCTCTGCTCCATCTCCTCTCCTCTCCTCATACTGATCCTCTGCTCCATCTCCTCTCCTCATACTGATCCTCTGATCCATCTCCTCTCCTCTCCCCATACTGATCCTCTGCTCCATCTCCTCTCCTCATACTGATCCTCTGCTCCATCTCCTCTCCTCATACTGATCCTCTGATCCATCTCCTCTCCTCTCCCCATACTGATAATTCGCACTCCCATCTCCTCGTCCTGCATACTGATCCTCTGCTCATCAGAACATCTCAATTCACTTACTGAATCTATACGCCGACTCCTCTCATCTTCATCTTCTCTCTACGTGATCCTTCCATCTGACTCACCATTCTCCTGTGTTCTCAATTACTGATCTCTCTGACTACAATTTTCATCTATCCTCACATATTTGGATCCCTCTGCTTCTCATCCTATCCTCATATACCTCATAATGATTTCCTCTCTGTCTTGCATCAATGTCCTGTGTCCTCCATACCTTCGGATATGAATCCATAAGACGAGCTACCATTCACAACCTATCTCCTATACTGATCCTCACGCTCTCATCTCATCTCCTCTTATAATCGATCTATGATACCATTCTCCTCACTCTACATTACCTAGATCATTGCGCTCCATTTGCCGATCTCCACTCACCTGCATCCTGATCGCTCTCTGGTTGCCATATTAACTTCTTCCTCAACCCTCATCACTGGATCCTCATGACTCCATTCTTCACGTCCTGTACTCTCTCATACTGATCCTCCTGACTCCATCTTACCGAGCTCTCCTGACAACAATGATACTCCTGCACTACGCCGCAATCGTCCTCCTCGCTCACATCAAGATCAGCTCTTTAGCTATCAAATATCTCCTCCTCATAGAACCTCACTACTGATCCTTCTGCTATCCACATCTCTCCTCCTCACCTCGCAATACTGATCCTTGCTTCCATCAGCATCTACCTCACACTGATTCCTTGCTCCATCTCCTCTCGTCTCTTCATAATTGATTCTACTCTTGCCGCTCCATGTAGCCTACCTCTCCTCACCCCTACATACGGATCTCAAGCTCGCATACTCTCTACTTCACGCCTCAATTCTTCATTATTATGCAGATCCTCTGCTCATTTGCTCAACTCTCCTCACACTGATCCTCTGCTCCATCTCCTTCCGATAGTATGATCCTCTCTACTCCATCTCCTTCTCCTCTCAGATAGAGAGATATGCATCATCTGCTCCATCTAACTTCTTCCGTCATGACTGATCTCTCTGCGCTCATATCTTCACCTCATTTCTGATCCAGTTCTGCCTCACATTCACTGTTCGTCTCCATACTCGATCTCTGTCACCATATATCCTATCCTCATACTGATCATCCTGTTCCACTCTTTCTCGCCTAACACGATCACTCTGCTCCTTCTCATCACTACCCTGTCTTCATCATCATAATACTGATTCCTCCTCTTCATACTGATCCTCTGCTCCATCTCCTCTCCTCATCTCATACTGATCCTCTGCTCCATCTCCTTTCCTCACCTCATACTGATCCTCTGCTCCATCTCCTCTGCTCACTTCATACTGATCCTCTGCTCCATCTCCTCTCCTCATCTAATACTGATCCTCTGCTCCATCTCCTCTCCTCATACTGATACCCCATCTCCTCTCCTCATCTCATACTGATCCTCTGCTTCATCTCCTCTCTTCATCTCATACTGATCCTCTGCTCCATCTCCTCTCCTCATACTGATCCTCCGCTCCATCTCCTCCTCCTCACACAGATCCTCTGCTCCATCTCCTCTCCTCATACTGATCCTCCGCTCCATCTCCTCCTCCTCACACAGATCCTCTGCTCCATCTCCTCTCCTCACCTCATACTGATCCTCTGCTCCATCTCCTCTCCTCATCTCATACTGATCCTCTGCTCCATCTCCTCTCCTCACACTGATCCTCTGCTCCATCTCCTCTCCTCATACTGATCCTCTGCTCCATCTCCTCTCCTCTCCTCATACTGATCCTCTGCTCCATCTCCTCTCCTCATACTGATCCTCTGCTTCATTTCCTCACCTCATCTCATACTGAGCCTCTGCTCCTTCTCTCTCCTCAGAATGATCCTCCACTCCATCTCCTCCTCCTCACAGGATCCTTAAGCTCCATCTCCTCTCCTCGCCTCACACTGATCGTCTGCTCCTTCTCCTCTCCTGTTCTCTTTCTGATCCTCTCTGCTCCAACTCCTCTCCTCATCTAATACTGATCCTCTGCATCATCTCTCTCCTCACTTATTCAATGATCCTCCGCTCCATCTCCTCTCCTCACCTCATACTGATCCTCTGCTCCATCTCCTCTCCTCATCTAATACTGATCCTCTGCTCCATCTCCTCTCCTCATACTGATCCCCCATCTCCTCTTCTCATCTCATACTGATCCTCTGCTTCATCTCCTCTCCTCACCTCATACTGATCCTCGGCTCCATCTCCTCTCCTCATACTGATCCTCTGCTCCATCTCCTCTCCTCACCTCACACTGATCCTCTGCTCCATCTCCTCTCCTCATACTGATCCTCTGCTCCATCTCCTCTCCTCACCTCATCCTGATACACTGCTGCATCTCCTCTCCTCACCTCATCCTGATCCTCTGCTCCATCTCCTCTCCTCACCACATCCTGTTACTTGATCCACCTCTCCTCAACTCATCATCGATCCTCTGCTATCCTCTCCTCACCTCTACTGAATCCTGTGCTCCATCTCCTCACCTCACACTGATCCTCTGCTCCACCTCCTCTTTCATTAATAATGATCCCTCTGGGCTCATATCCTCTTCCTCAATCCGCCCGATCTCTGCTCTCCATCTCCTCTCTATACTGATCCTCCACTCCATCACCTCTCCTCCTACTGATCCTCTGCTCATTCCTCTCCTCATTGATCTCCTTGCTCCATCATACGTTCTCCTCATACTGATCCTCTGCTCCATCTCCTCACCTCATACTGATCCTCTGCTCCATCTCCTCACCTCATACTGATCCTCTGCTCCATCTCCTCACCTCATACTGATCCTCTGCTCCATCTCCTCTCCTCATACAGATCCTCTGATCCATCTCCTCTCCTCTCCCCATACTGATCCTCTGCTCCATCTCCTCTCCTCATACTGATCCTCTGCTCCATCTCCTCTCCTCATACTGATCCTCTGATCCATCTCCTCTCCTCTCCCCATACTGATCCTCTGCTCCATCTCCTCTCCTCATACTGATCCTCTGCTCCATCTCCTCTCCTCATACTGATCCTCCGCTCCATCTTCTCTCCTCTTACTGATCCTCTGCTCCATCTCCTCACCTCATACTGATCCTCTGCTCCATGTCCTCTCCTCATACTGATCCTCTGCTCCATCTCCTCTCCTCATATTGATCCTCTGCTCCATCTCCTCACCTCATACTGATCCTCTGCTCCATCTCCTCACCTCATCCTGATCCTCCGCTCCATCACCTCTCCTCATACTGATCCTCCGCTCCATCTCCTCTCCTCATACTGATCCTCTGCTCCATCTCCTCACCTCATCCTGATCCTCTGCTCCATTTCCTCTCCTCACCTCATCCTGATCCTCTGCTCCATTTCCTCTCCTCACCTCATCCTGATCCTCTGCTCCATCTCCTCTCCTCATACTGATCCTCTGCTCCATCTCCTCTCCTCATACTGATCCTCCGCTCCATCTCCTCCTCCTCACACAGATCCTCTGCTCCATCTCCTCTCCTCACCTCATACTGATCCTCTGCTCCATCTCCTCTCCTCATCTCATACTGATCCTCTGCTCCATCTCCTCTCCTCACACTGATCCTCTGCTCCATCTCCTCTCCTCATACTGATCCTCTGCTCCATCTCCTCTCCTCACCTCATACTGATCTCCTCTTGCTCCCATCTCCTCTCTCATTCATACTGATCTCTGCTTATCTCTCCTCTCCTCACACTGATCCTCTGCTCCATCTCCTCTCCACCAAATCACACATCACCACACACACACAAAACCACCACCACTAATAATAATAATCTCTCTAATCATATCTCCTCTTCACCTACATTTCTCTTTCTCATTCTCCTCTTAACTATATCTTCATTTCTATCAATCCTCTTCACCTCAATCTCATCTTCTCTTCTCATTCTCCTCTTCACCTACATCTTATCTTCCTTCTTCTCATTCTCCCTTTTCACCCTAAATTCTCTTCTTTCTAATTCTCTCTTTCACCTATATCTTCATCTTCTCATCTATCTTTCACCTAAATTCATCTTCTCTTCTAATTCTCCCTTTACCTACATCTTATATTCTCTTCTCATTATCCTCTTAACATATATCTTCTTCTTCTCATTCTTTTCTTCACCCTACATCTTCTCTTTATCATTCTCCTCTTCACCTACATCTTTATCTTCTCATTATCATATTCACCTTCATCTTAATTCTTCATCTTCCAATTCTCCACATTCACCTTCATCTTATATTCCTATTCCAATTCTCTCTTCAACCTAATATTTATTATTCATTATCATCTTCACCTACATTTCTTCTCATTCTCTTTATTCACCTATAACCTTCTATTATAATTACTTTCTTCTCCTTCATCTTATCTTATCATTCTCTCTTAACCTACATCTTATCTTCTAATTCTCCTATTCCACCCACATCTTATCTTATAAATTATCCTATTAACCTAAATATTTATCTTCCAAATTCTCACTCTAACCTACATCGTATCTTCTCATTCTCCTATTCACCTACCTCTTCTCTTCCTCCTTATCTTTCTCACTACATCTTATCTTCTCATTCATCTCTTCACCTACATCTTATCTTCTCATTCTCCTCTTCCACCTACATTTTCTTTCTCTTCTCTTTATCATTCACACTCTCTACACCTATCATCTTCTCCTCATATCATTCTCATCTCTACCTACATCTTTCATATTCTCATTCTCCTCTTCACCTAATTTTATCTTCTCGTCTTCATTCACCTATTCACCTACATTTATCTAATCATTCTCCTCTTCACCTACATCTTATTTACTCATTCTCCTCTTACCTACATCGTATCTTCTTCATTCTCCTCTTCACCTACATATTATCTTCATCATTATCCTATCACATAAATCTTCTCTTCTCATTCTCCTCTTCACTACATCTTCTCTCTCTCATTCTCATTTCACCTACATCTTCTCTTCTCATTCTCCTCTTCACCTACCTCTTCTCTTCTCATTCTCCTATTCACCCTTATCTTCTCTTCTCATTATCATCTTCACCTATCTACTCATCTTCTCTCTTATTTCTCCTCTTAACCTATATCTTATCTTTCTAATTCTCCTCTTAACCTAACATATTATCTTCTCTTTATCTCTTCACATCATCTTATCTTTCTCTTTATCCTTTACCCCTTATATTTATCTTCTATTCTCATTCTCCTCTTAACATTCATCTTATCTCTTCTTCTCCATCATCCTATACACCTTTCATCTTATCTTATATTCTCATTTCGCCT
Source organism: Phyllomedusa bahiana (assembly GCA_025379985.1). Lineage (NCBI taxonomy): Eukaryota > Metazoa > Chordata > Amphibia > Anura > Hylidae > Phyllomedusa > Phyllomedusa bahiana. Next base: position 58,143 of record JAODAL010025076.1, read on the forward strand.
CTTCACATAAATATTATATTCTCATTATCCTCTTAAACATTATATCATCTTATTTCATCTTCTCATTCCACCTCTTTCACCTAATCTTCTCTTCTCATTCTCCTCTCTTAACCTACATCTTATATTTCTATTCTCATCCTCATCTTCAGACATACATCTCATATCCTCTTCTCATTTCACTACATATTCTATTATAATTTCTCCTCTTCACCTACAACTCATCTTCTCTTCTCATTCCCTCTTCACATACATCTTATCTTCTCTTCTCATTCTCTTCTTTTCAAATCTATCTCTATCTTCTATTTACCTAATTCTCATTTCACCTAAACTATATCTCTTCTAATTCTCCTCTTTTCACCTCCCAAATCATCTTTATTCTATCACTCCTTTCAACCTAAATATCTTCTCCTTCTCTTCCTCATTCTCCCTCCTTCAACACATATCTTCTTCTTCTATTCTATATTCTTAACCTACATCTTCTCTTTCTCATTTTCACTCTATCTTCACCTACATATCATCTTTATTTCCCATCCCTCCTTTTCACCTCCAAACCTTTCCATTCTCAACCCCCCAAACCTTTCTAATCCCAATTTTTCCCCTTACCACCCTAAATCTCCCCCTCTCCACCCTCCAACCCCAATCACCTTCCTCCCACTACCCCCTTCCCCAAAACCCTTTCTTTCAATCCACCATCTCTTTTCCCCTAACCCCCCAACAATCCTTTCTCCCATTTACCACCCCTAACCCTCCCTCTTCCTCTCACCTACACCCCATCATTCCTCTCTTCACCCTCACCACATTCTTCCCTTCTTTAAACCCAAAATCCTCTCCTTTTAACCCCCCAAATCTTCTCCCCTACCTAAACCCTCAACCCCCCAATTTCAAATTTTACCCTAACAATTTTTTAAATCCACCTCCCTTCTTTACCTCAACCCTTTTCCCTAACTAACCCAATTTTTCTCTCCTTCTACTACACCCATTTTCTTATTACCTCACAAACCCTTCCTTACCCCCTCACAATCCATCCTTCTCCTCACATCCTTTTTTTTCCCTCTTCTAACCCTATCACCTTTCCCCCTAAACCCCCCAAACTCCCTTCTCCCCTCCCCCATAAAATTTCTTTAACCTAACAAAACCTTTTTTCCCTTAAATTAACAATCCTTCTTTCACCCCAAAATCCCTTTCCTTTAATCACCC
>JAODAL010025077.1:0-59338 GCA_025379985.1 Phyllomedusa bahiana
TTAAACCCCCGGGGATGAAAATTGGGCGCCAAAGAATTGACCCCGCCCCAAAAATAGTAGTTTTGTAGCGTGTTAAAATTTGCGTTTTTTTCTACACCACAAAACCCAAGAGATACAGTTGAAATTTAAACCCTTTTGTTGTGTTTTTGGCTACGGGAAAAAAAAATTTATATTTTTTGGCTTAAAAAAAGACGGTTTTTTGGGGGGTAAGAAACCCAGAAAAACAAGGGCTTAAAAAAAACCCCGGAAATGAAAAATTGCGCTATAAAAGACCCCCCCAAAAAAAGAAGTTGGTTTTTTTTGTAAAAATGCTGTTTCAAAAATTTAAATAAAACGGGAAAATTTGGCTTAAAATTCCCCCCGGGGTTATTAAAATTGAAAGCAGCTGCAGTGGACGCACAGGGATTAGATCCAAAAACCCCAAAAAATTAGAAATAGAACTTAAAAGAGAACTTCCTGAGACAAGTTTAACCCCCCACAAAAATCCTTTTAAAAAATCATTCTTCATTAAGAGCTATCAGCCCCCGCACCTTCCTATAAGCACGGGTTGAGAGGAGGTGTGAGCCCCCCCGGCGTCGCCCCGGATTAAAATATTGCGGTGACGTCACAAAATCCCCCCCGGTTTCTCTAAATTGGCTTCTCTCGCACATGTCATGCGGGCTATCCCCTTTTTTCCTCCCAAGTGTTTTGCCCCATGTACCCGCCATGTTCTGAAACCCATTTTATCAATCAAAACACATTTCCCCGTTCACCCGAAAAAACCCCAAATTTCGATTTTCTTTTCCAAACCCCCGTTTTTTTTCCTGAAATTTACTAAACGAATTCCACTTCTTTAAAATAAATTCGCCCATCTCTACCCATAACCCTTTACTATTTCCTCTATCCCATGGCTCTCTTAATTTTTTCCCTATATTCTACCCTGTTAAATTTGTTATAAGGGTGCTTTACACAGATTTGTTTTTGGGGCTTTTTTTTGCTATGTTTTTGTTCAAAAATGAAACAGCATTCACCCCCTGTTCCTTTCTGCCAAAAAAACGAAACCAAAAATGATAAAAAAACGAAACAGAAGGGCTCCATCTGAAAGCACCCAAAAGGTTTTTTTTTAGAACGGGGGAAAGTAGTGAGAGCATTGGAGGAAGCTGTGAAAACATGTGCCGGTCTCCTCTTGGGCCTTAAGGGTTAGAAAAAAGAATAATGGAGGGGTTTTTTGTAAAAGTCACAGGGGTGTCAGTGATGCAAGTGGGAAAACATGCGGCCCCCTTTTCCCCCAGTGATTTTTAATTAGCATAATAAACGGCCACATAGATTTGTAAATCAATACTGGCAAAACGGCTGGCCATTAATCAATGTTCATCAATTTTCACTGAATATTAATCACCACATGGTTTTGCCAGCGTTATCTTGCAAATTTGTGCTGCTGATTATTTAACTCCTTAAAAGTCACTGATGTGGGGTGCTGCAGTGGTTCTGAACCATGACTGTGCCTAAAATGCTCCAGACACTCATACACTTGTGGTTGCTTTAGCAAATGCCCATCCTGCCTCCACTGCTGCACAAACCACCTTCCAACTTTAAACTATAGGTGACTGAGCCAGCATACTTCAGAAGTAAAACTATGTTTTAGGCAGGGGTCCTAGTGTGGTGAAGTACAGCTCATCTGAGTATATTGACATGATTCTTTGGAAATTGCTACGGCTAATCCATAAAGAGCAAAATAGGGTGAACCAGCAACAAAAGTATCCAGAATGGGAGGTAAATAATCAGCAAAAATGTATTTCATAGTTTCATAGTTTCATAGTTTGTAAGGCCGAAAAAAGACGAGACGTCCATCCAGTTCAGCCTGCTATGCTAAGTTGTTGATCCAGAGGAAGGCAAAAAACCCCAATGAGGTAGAAGCCAATTGTCCTCATTTTAGGAAAAAACTCCTTCCTGAATCCAATCTGGCAATCAGAAAAATCCCTGGATCAATGACCCCTCTCCTGAATCCTAGACATTATAACTTGTTATAATATTACGCTCCAGAAATGCATCTAAACCATTTTTGAACTCCGTTATTGAATTCACCATGACAAGTCCCTCTGGCAGAGAATTCCACAGTCTCACTGCTCTTACAGTAAAGAATCCCTTTCTATGTTTATGTTGAAACTTTCGTTCCTCAAGACGTAGAGGATGCCCCCTTGTTCTAGATACAGCCCTGGGTATAAATAAATCTTGGGAGATATCTCTATATTGACCTTTCATGTATTTAAACATATTTATTATGTCCCCCCGAAGCCGTCTTTTCTCTAAACTAAATAACCCCAATCTTGCTAATCTTTCTGGGTACTATAGTCCACCCAGTCCTTTTATTATTTTTGTTGCCCGCCTTTGTACCTGTTCAAGCTCTACAATGTCTTTCCTGTGCAATGGTGCCTAAAACTGTATTGACAAAACTTTAAAAAAAATCTTATCCAGAAAAGTAAACATTTCTACTTTTCTGGATATGTCTTTTAAATTTTGTCAGTACATTTTTGCTGGTTTTTTTTACCTCCCATTCTGAACACTTTTGTTGCTGATTCACCCTATTTTGAATCTAGTGTGGTAGCCACTAGAGATGAGCGAATTTCCCGAAATTCGATTCGTTCACTTCGCCGAATATCCCGACAAAAAATAACTTCGTTCCGAATTACTTCGGGACGGATCACATTAAAAAACAGCCATTTCCAGGCTGCACAGAGCCTGCAGGGTGCTGTAGAACGTTGTGCCATGCTTAAATATGCAGAGGGAGCTTGGTTTGGTCTTCATACAATGTTGTGTTTTAGTATGACACGCACATGACTGCTGCCGCTCTTAGAATCGCTTCACTATAAAATTCCCTGGGCACTTAAGAGGGCAAAACTGACCAAAAAACTGAAGCAGGAATGTTGCCTGATAAAGTCATGCCAGCGACAGCTGGAAAAAAACAAGCTGAGGGCTCAGGTGGAAACATCAGTGACAGAGTGTGGAGGTGACGGCGGCAGCCACAGCAGCATGAGGTCAGAGAGTGGCACAATGACATTCTGGAGGTGGCAAAAACAGGAGTAGGCCACAGAGTGGCACAATGACACAGTGTGTAGGTCATGGCAGCAGCCACAGCAGCATCATGAGGTCAGACAGTGGCACAATGACAGAGCGTGTAGGTCACGGCAGCAGCAGCAGCATGAGGTCAGACAGTGGCACAATGACATTCTGGAGGTGGCAAAAACAGGAGTAGGCCAGAGATTGGGACAATGACACAGTGTGTAGGTCACGGCAGCAGCCACAGCAGCAGCATGAGGTCAGACAGTGGCACAATGACACAGTGTGTAGGTTACGGCAGCAGCCACAGCAGCAGCATGAGGTCAGACAGTGGCACAATGACAGAGTGTGTAGGTCACGGCAGCAGCCACAGCAGCAGCATGAGGTCAGACAATGGCACAATGACACAGTGTGTAGGTCACGGCAGCAGCAGCATGAGGTCAGACAGTGGCACAATGACATTCTGGAGGTGGCAAAACAGTAGTAGGCCACAGAGTGGCACAATAACAGAGAGTGGAGGTGACGGCGGCAGCAGCATGAGGTCAGACAGTGGCACAATGACATTCTGGAGGTGGCAAAAACTGGAGTAGGCCACAGAGTGGCACAATGACACAGTGTGTAGGTCACGGCAGCAGCCACAGCAGCAGCATGAGGTCAGACAGTGGCACAATGACATTCTGGAGGTGACAAAAACTGGAGTAGGCCACAGAGTGGCACAATGACAGAGAGTGGAGGTGATGGCGGCAGGAGCAACAGCATGAGGTCAGAGAGTGGCACAATGACACAGTGTGGATGTCATGGCACCAGCAACAACAGCAGCATGAGTTCAGACAGTGGCACAATGACAGAGTGTGGAGGTGGGTGGCAATACCAGTTCCTGGTAAAGATAGTTGGTGGCAGATGGAGAAACTCTCAGCAGATGTGTGGCATCAGGCGGGTGGCGGCATCAGAATAGTGGCTGAGGCAGGTAGTTTGAACCCAGACTCATTTCTCACAGTTTGGGTGAGGCGTCATGGCTGATGTAGTCTGACGCCTAAGGCATTGGTGTGTGGAAATCCTGGCCGATCCACGCCTGATTCATCTTGACAAAGGTCAGTCGTGCCACATTTCCCATGGACAAACGGGTTCTCCTTGGGCTAACGATGGCCTCCGCCGCACTGAACACCCGCTCTGATGTCACACTACTGGCCGGGCAGGACAGCTTCTCCACTGCAAACTCGGCAAGTTGCGGCCACACATCCAGTTTGGCTGCCCAGAAGTCCAGCGGATCTTCTAACTGGGGTGGCAGAGTGCTGTCCAAGTAGGCCACCACCTGTTGGTTCAGGGACTGCTCCAGGTCCTGCTTCTGCTGCTGCTGCTGGCGACTGCCCTCCTCACTAGGTGGGTGAAGGAAGCTGCTCATCAGTGACTCCAGACTTAGTTTACTGCTGATGGAGCTGGTACTGCTACGACCTCCCCACCTTCCCCCAGCAGCCGCGGCAATAGTACGTGAGCGCTGAAGAACCTCCGGTCAGAACTGTCAGAGAAGGCCAACTGACTACGGAGGATTTCCCTATAGTATTTGAGTTTGTCCTCCCTCTCAATAGCTGGGAAAAAAAGCTCCCATTTTGGACCGATAGCGAGGGTCCAATAGGGTGGAGAGCCAGAAGTCATCCCTCTGCCGGATGCTGACTATTCGGCTGTCACTAGCCAGGCAAATCAGCATGCTGCAGGCCATCTGCACAAGTGACTCCGAGGGGCTCCCTGCCTCCATCTCCACTGTATACTGCCACGGTGCTTGCGGGTCATCTGCCTCGTCTTCCTCATCTCCATCTACCTCCTCCAGCTGCTCCTGCTCCTCCTCTCTTGTCACCTGGGTAGAAAATCCACTCATTTCACCAGACAATGCTTCTGCTCCAATATCCTCCTCCTCCTCCTCCATTTCCGGTCCCACCGGACTCATGTGGCCGCGAGAGATAGTCGCCACGTCTCCAGTCCCCTGCCCAGACAGATTTTTTCAGCATCTGTTCCAGGACATGAAGCAGTGGAATGACGTTATTCATCCCGTAGTCCTGGCGACTGACAAATAACGTGGCCTCCTCGAATGGCCTCAACAAACAGCAGGTGTCACGCATGAGCTGCCACTGGCTGACATCAAAGTTACACAGGGGAGTACTCCTGTCCGCCTGGATCATCAAAAAAATCGTTAATGGCCTTTCTCTGTTCATACAGTCAGTCCAACATGTGCAGGCTGGAATTCCAACGGGTGGAAACATCGCATATCAGAGTGTGTTGGGGGAGGCCGTTCTGCCACTGCAACTCGAGGAGGGTGTTCCTGGCTTTGTAGGAATGGATGAAGTGCATGCACAGTTTCCTGGCCATTTTCAGAATCTTCTGAAGATCGGTGGAAGACTTCAGGAACCTTTTCACAACCAGATTGAACACATGCACCATGCAGGGCGCATGGACCATCCCTCCTCGGTGCAGCACGGACACCATGTTCCTCCCATTGTCCGTCACCATGGTTCCGATTTGCAGTTGGCGCGGAGAAAGCCACATATCGATTTCTTCGTGACTTCGTTCGCCGAGGCAAGCCAGGTGTAGAACTGCGTGACACCGCTGTGCCCTACACATGTGGTATGATGGAGCAGTACTTGTGGAGGCTGAGATGGTGGTGGTGGTGGAGGAGGAGAAGGCGGACATTGGTGCAGGAGCCGCAGTTTGACAACGTGGAGGAGAAAGCGGCGTCTCCTGTCCAAGTTGTTGGTGTGCCTGGGCCGGAAGCACATTCACCCAGTGGGCCGTAAAGGACATGTACTGGCCCTGACCGTAGTTACAGCTCCAGACGTCCGCGCTGTCGTGCACCTTGGAACAAACCGATAAGCTCAAGGATTGGCCCACCTTCTGTTCTACATATTTATGAAGTGCTGGTACTGTCTTTTTGGAAAAGAAATTACGGCTTGGAACTATCCATCTTGGCTCGGCACAAGCCATTAGTTCTCTGAACGGTGCAGAGTCCACCATTTGGAAAAGGAGGGACTGCAGCACCAACAACTTGGACAGGAGTACGGTCAGCTTCTGCACCTTAGGATGGTTGGACACATACTGTTGTCTCTTTGCAATCGCCTCGCTGAACGACTGCTGGCGCCATGAGTAGCGAGGAGCAGGAGCATCTGGACCGGGAGATAATGTCAAAGAGAAACAGCTCCCTTCTGCAGAGGTGGTGGAGCCTTGACTGGCTGCAATGGCATGCGTGCCACTGGGCGCTGCTGCTGCTGTTGCTGCGGCGGCAGGATGGACCACCACATCTGAGCCACGTTTCTCCCAGGCCACCGGATGGTGACGCTTTATGTTTTGACGCAGGGCCGTGGTGCCAACGTTAGCTCCCTGGCCACGCTTCACTTTCTGCCTACAGATTCTACATATACCCATATTCGGCTCCTCCGGTGTTTTAGCAAAGAACTGCCACACCGTCCAGTATCGGATTTTACCGCCAACGCTCCGCACTGACTACTGCCGCCGCTGCCTCGCTAAGCCCCTGTGCCGCTACTTCCTTGGACCTGTAAAGCGGGTTTTTTACCCAGTGGCCGCTTGGCTCCCGACCTCACACTGCTGCTATCCTGCTGACTCACGGCCACACAACCCACTTGCTGGCTGCGCCGCTGCCTAACGCGCAAGCTGACGCCCTCTTCTCCTGACGATGATGAAGCCCTTGCCTCACCCGGCTCCCAAGTGCGGTCGGCTACATCATCATCTTTTTGTGTTTCATCGTCACTGCTGTCCTCATCACTTTTCTTGGTATGCAGAGGCTGACCCCTCACAACATGACCTCCCACTCTTAACATCTATACTTTGCCGCCTACTGCAAGAAGCAGGGGATATTGGCCCCATTTCTTCGATGCCAAGTAGCTGCTGACTGCCCTCCTCAAATTGTTCATCCTCGTTATATAGTGGCGCTGAGCCCAGACCACATAGTAGATCTCTGGCTGAGGGAACCGGATGGGACAGAGGTGGATTGAGGACAGGTGAGGGCCGCTGACCCGCTCCCGGGCCATGCCAACTAAGGGTTGTGTCTGACCTTCCCACCGACTCTTCGCACGGGATGACAGATGTCATCTGGGACGAAGAGGATGACCTATACAACCAGACAAGAACCATAGGGTTGCTGAACATCACACGGCCGCAAGATGACAGCGGCAGTTGTAGCCTCACTGAGTGACCCCTGCTGCGACGTCCCCTTGCTTTGCTGAGACCTGTGCCTGGAATTTTTGTGCCACTGCCACTCGCATGTGAATAGCCTGCCACCTCTCTGTCTGACATACTGTTTGTTCTAAAATGTACAGACACTGTTTGATGAAGATATCTGTATATGATAAATAAACACCCTGTATTTGACTCCAAATGAACCCAGTAACAAGCTTGGTAACCCTTGGATATAAATTGCGCTTCACAAATGGGCAGGTAAAATTGACTTGTATGTGCCATTTAAAAACTCTGTTTATTTTACTGAATATAAAAGCACAAACAGGCTTAATTAACCTTCGGATATGAATTATGCTACACAATTTCATCTGTGGCGGTGAAAAACAAAGTTTCTTTTACTGATCACAACTGCAGAACAACGCTTAATTAACCCCTAAATGTAAATTGCGCAAAAGAATTGAGCAACCAAAAACTATGAGCTTTGTAGCGTGTTACAATGGTGTGTTTTCTACGATACACAACACGAGGAAAAATTGTAATTAACCTTCACTTGTGAATTAGGCTGCAGGAAAAATGGATTTTTTGGCGGTGAAAGACGGTTTATTTTAGTCACCACAGCAAGAAATCAACGCTTAATTAACCCCTGGATGTAAATTGCGCCAAACAATTGAGCAACCACAAACTACGAGCTTCGTAGCGTGTTACACTGGCGTGTTTTCTGCGCTACACAACAAGAGAAAAAATTGTAATTAACCGTCGCTTGTGAATTAGGCTGCAGGAAAAATGGATTTTTTGGCGGTGAAAGACGGTTTATTTTAGTCACCACAGCAGAAAAACAGCGCTTAATTAACCCCTGGATGTAAATTGCGCAAAAGAATTGAGCAACCAGAAGCTACTAGCTTTGTAGCGTGTTACAATGGCGTGTTTTCTACGCTACACAACAAGAGAAAAAATTGTAATTAACCTTCGCTTGTGAATTATGCTACAGGAAAAATGTAATTTTTGGCGGTGAAAAAGACAGTTTATTTTTGTCACCACAGCAGAAAAACAATGCTTAATTAACCCCTGGATGTAAATTGCGCCAAACAATTGAGCAACCACAAACTACGAGCTTTGTAGCATGTTACAATGGCGTGTTTTCTACGCTACACAACAAGAGAAAAAATTGTAATTAACCTTCGCTTGTGAATTATGCTACAGGAAAATTGTAATTTTTGGCGGTGAAAAAGACGGTTTATTTTTGTCACCACAGCAGAAAAACAACGCTTAATTAACCCCTGGATGTAAATTTCGCCAAACAATTGAGCAACCACAAACTAAGAGCTTTGTAGCGTGTTACAATGGCGTGTTTTCTACGCTACACAACAAGAGAAAAAATTGTAATTAACCTTCGCTTGTGAATTATGCTACAGGAAAATTGTAATTTTTGGCGGTGAAAAAGACGGTTTATTTTTGTCACAACAGCAGAAAAACAACGCTTAATTAACCCCTGGATGTAAATTGCGCCAAACAATTGAGCAACCACAAACTACGAGCTTTGTAGCGTGTTACAATGGCGTGTTTTCTACGCTACACAACAAGAGAAAAAATTGTAATTAACCTTCGCTTGTGAATTATGCTACAGGAAAATTGTAATTTTTGGCGGTGAAAAAGACGTTTTATTTTTGTCACCACAGCAGAAAAACAACGCTTAATTAACCCCTGGATGTAAATTGCGCCAAACAATTGAGCACCAACAAACTGCGAGCTTTGTATCGTGTTACAATGGCGTGTTTTCTACGCTACACAACAAGAGAAAAATTTGTAATTAACCTTCGCTTGTGAATTAGGCTGCAGGAAAAATGTTTTTTTTGGCGGTGAAAGACGGTTTATTTTAGTCACCACAGCAGAAAAACAACGCTTAATTAACCCCTGGATGTAAATTGCGCCAAACAATTGAGCAACCACAAACTACGAGCTTTGTAGCGTGTTACAATGGCGTGTTTTCTACGCTACACAACAAGAGAAAAAATTGTAATTAACCTTCGCTTGTGAATTAGGCTGCAGGAAAAATGGATTTTTTGGCGGTGAAAGACGGTTTATTTTAGTCACCACAGCAGAAAAACAACGCTTAATTAACCCCTGGATGTAAATTGCGCCAAACAATTGAGCAACCACAAACTACGAGCTTTGTAGCGTGTTACAATGGCGTGTTTTCTATGCTACACAACAAGAGAAGAAATTGTAATTAACCTTCGCTTGTGAATTATGCTACAGGAAAATTGTAATTTTTGGCGGTGAAAAAGACGGTTTATTTTTGTCACCACAGCAGAAAAACAACGCTTAATTAACCCCTGGATGTAAATTGCGCCAAACAATTGAGCAACCACAAACTAAGAGCTTTGTAGCGTGTTACAATTGCGTGTTTTCTACGCTACACAACAAGAGAAAAAATTGTAATTAACCTTCGCTTGTGAATTATGCTACAGGAAAATTGTATTTTTTGGTGGTGAAAAAGACGGTTTCTTGGAGTCACCACAGCAGAAAAACAACGCTTAATTAACCCCTGGATGTAAATTGCGCAAAAGAATTATATGAAGTTTGAGTCTTGTACTTTAGAAAGAAAAACACAGTGGAAATGAATTGGAAATATAAGCTTTCCTGTTTAGCATACATCAAGATACTTTAAGGATTATTCCCACATCATTGATTAGCTTTAAACATTTAGACAAAGGTAAATAAAGATCATTACCAAATACATTGCTTTTCTGATTTTGCTACATTTTAGAGATAGGGTAGTTCTTATCTCCTGCTTGCTTATAGGTTTCCTACTGAGCACAAGAGCTGGTTTATCTTTCTTACTGACAAACATTAACCCTTTATAGCTCTGCAGTCTTGTACCCTGCTGTTAAAACCCCTCCCTCACCAATGTCTCTCAGTAGGCTCAGCAAGTAATCCCTGAACCCCTCCCTCTTCCTGTCTATATACACACCCTGCTAAGTGTTCTGACTCTTTTCTGTCTGCCTCAGCAGGAGTTCCCTTCCTCCCGCCCTATTTGTTGATACTTCTTTTCTCATTTTATTTCTCTTTGTTTTAGTTGCTGCTACATTATCTTATTAAGTCACAGCTGATGGTAAATGAAGTGGAGTCTGGAATGCTCGCTGAGAGTTCGATGACTTTGAATCTCCAGTTGCCTATAAAGAGCCTGGTTTTCTTTTTACAATTGATTTTAGAAAGCTATGACTGACCCCCATCCACCAGGAGTATTATAGTAACAAATATTTTATAATTGTTGTTTGTGATTTATTTTAGGTTCAAGTGGGAGTGACCTAAATTATGGAGGTTGGTACTGTTTTGCTGTATAGACAGTCATGACCACCGCCTGAACAAGAATAGAAAGCCTCAAGCTGGCTGTGAGGAGCAGGGAACTTAAAACAAACATATGGGAAAATCACTTTAAAGGGAAACTTCCATCAGAAAAGAGTATTTTTGTTAAAACCAATATTCCTGGAAAAAAAATTTAAATAATGTTTGGCAATGTTTATTTTGGTAGTCCTGTACAATTAAAAATTACATATAAACTATTGTCCTTCTATAGCTGTGAGATAAAACTTTTGAATGGCAATGCAGACTAATCTCACTTTACTTCAGAAATGAATTATTATGATTTGGTATACTCATCTGTTGCTGTTTTAAACTTTAATTGAGTTTAGAAATGTTTCTTAAATTGTACTGAAGAACACCATGTTGGTTGAAAGTAGTATGTGTCTCTGAATTATATTAAAATTTCCCACTAAAGTGCAATGAGAATATGCCTCAGGGCTCATTCTCATGCCTATATTCTGACTACATGCAAAAACTGTATGCCCCCAATTTATGATGAGTAGTTCTGTGCTTCAGATTCAGGTCAATGTCAAATTCAAATCTAATTGATTCAGGTAAGCACAAAACAAATTTTAGCATAAATCAGCAAAAAAAAAACAACAACCCTAAACCAGAGTTAGGATTAGTTTTTATTTTAATGGATTTTAAGCAATTAGGGCGACATGTGTGATTTTGGGTACCCAGATGCCATTTTTTTTTACATGCATTTGAAGTGTAGAATGCACCTGAGTCTAATAATAAAGTTCTACTGTGGGTCATAGATTCAGCACTTTCTACCTACTAAGTGACAATTCTGGATCAGGTAAACCACTTTTAAAGTGGTCTTCCTGTTCCAGCAGTAATGCGCCTGGATTTGATGTTCAAAACTCATACATGTGTAGCTTCGTACAGATTCTTCGACACGCCTCCAGCACACCCCTTGATCTCAGGCACATTACAAAGTGCCGCAGGCACTTTGTAATGCGGCTGAGATTGGAGTGCACCTGTTTAAACATAGAGCGAACAGGGCTGCACTAGTTTTCGTGCTAAAAAGACACCAGACTTCTGGTGCAGCCCCATACATACATGTTGCCCTTAATTTATCAGTCTAGCCGTGCTCCAGGAGTGGTATAATTTCTGGTCTGATGTCACTTTCTTTAGCATAAAAGAAGGGTAATTGTGATGTCAGATCAGACGTGATGCCTTATCAGGAATGCTAAAATTGTTAAAATTACCAATAAAAATATGTATGCAGGACCGTGGTGCCAATGTTAGCTCCCTTGCCACGTTTCACTTTCTGCCCACAGATTCTACATATACACATGTTCGGCTCCTCCGGTGTCTTGTCAAAACCTGCCACGCTGCCAAGTAGGTGATTTTACCACCAACGCTCCGCACTGAGTGACTACTACCGCAAATGGTTTACCCCTTGGCCGTTTGGCTCCTGACTTTGTACTGCTGCCACCCTGATGACTCTTGGCCACACTACCGACTTGCTGGCTTTGCCATTGCCTGACACGCAAGCTGCGGTCCTCTGCTCCCAACGATGATGATGAAGCCTTTGCTTCACCCGGCTCCCAAGAGCGATCGGCTACATCATCATCGATTAGTGTTTGTCCGTCACTGCTGTCCTCCTCAACGCTCTTGGTATGCAGAACCTGACAGCTCGCAACATAACCTCCCATGCCACTCTCCACATAACTACTTGACCGCCTCCTGCAAGGAGCAGCGGATGTCTGTCCCACCTCTTTGTTGCCAGGTAGCTGCTGACTGTCCTCAAATAATTCGTCCTCGCTGTATAGTGGCACAGAGCCCAGACCACATAGTACTTCTCTGGCTGAGGGAACCAAACAGGACAGAGGCGGGTTGAGAACAGGTGTGGGCCCCTTACCTGCTCCTGGGACATGCCAAGTAAGGGTTGTGTCTGACAAACTCACAGACTCTTAACCTACAGAATGAACCAGATGGATTTCAGATGTGTATGGGGCAGAAATACACTCCCTGTATTTGACTCAAACTACCCCACAAACAAGAGGATATATCGACACTTGGTATCAAATACCCTACAGAATGAACCAGATGGAATTCAGGAGTGTATGGGGCAGCAAAAATACTTCCTGTATTTGACTCAAATTACCCCACAAACAAGAGGCGAAATTGTCCCTTGTTATAAAAAAGCCTACAGAATGAACCAGATGGAATTCAGACGTGTATGGGGCAGAAATACACACCCTGGATTTGACTCAAACTCCCCCACAAACAAGAGGATAAATTGACCCTTGGTACAAAATACTCTACAGAATGAACCAGATGGAATTCAGGCATATATGGGGCAGAAATACACACACCCTGTATTTGACTCAAATTACCCCATAAACAAGAGGAGAAATTGACCCTTGGTATAAAATAACCTACAGAATGAACCAGATAGAATTCAGGCGTGGAAGTAGCAGAAACAGACACACCCTGAATTTTATGCAGAATACCCCACACACTAAAACAAACAAAATAAAAATCGCTGGTTTAGGAACAGGTGTGTATATGACACACACTTGTGAAGGTCTTTCACCCCAGTAGCTCAAAAAATGAATTTGTTTTGCACAGAGTGCAATATGGTGCTGCAGCAGCCAGATACTTGTGGACAGGAGACACACTGACAAGAGGCAGAATTTAAGATGGCGTCCGTATTTATAGGGCTGTGACGTTACAGAAGCCCGCTGGCTGCTGATTGGCTTCATGTCTGCACATGACATTGAGGGTGTTCCTTTCTTCCTCCCATAGTTCTCTGCCCCATGTCGTGGTCATTTTAGAAAAAATCCTTATGCTTAGAAAGAATAGGGTGGCACTCACCAATCTTCTCCGTTGATACTTTATTAAAGGTTAAAACTCACATCGGGATGCAAACACAGGGCCAACGACCGTTTCGCGTGCTAACCCTCACGCTTTCTCAAGGCATTTTAGAAAAAAGACAATTTGTTCCCGTGAATCACCATGAACTTCCCCGTCGTGCAGAATCAAATTTTCCCTGAAATTCTAAACGATTTTCACTTCGTTAGAATCGATTCGCCCATCTCTAATTATTATGTTCCATAGGTTTAGAATATAATGTTGCCAATGGGGAGGTAGTGGGGGTAGGAACCTAATAGTACAAAAAGAGGGGTGGTTCTGCACCGGAAAAGAAGGAGGTGCTAGAGAGAGACAATGAGCCAGAGACGAAGTTGGTTAGTGTGGGAGACCGATGTGAATTTATTGTTAGAATGGCTCAGAACCTGCAAACAGAGCCCTGTGCAGCGGGGACTGTAGGAATGCACTCTGATGTGCTCCCAGGGACTGTGTTGGGTCAGGAGGAAGCTGCAGCCATGGCGGGTTTGGCTGCAGCCAAGTCGGGTCCAACATGGAATGTGCCATGCATTCCATGTCCTGGGAGTGCAAGAGAGAATGGAGGAACAAGCCTAGTAGTTCATGAACTCTAGAGATGTTGCAGGGGCATGGGTGGCCTGAAATTAGACTAGCGTGCTGGCCTGGGATCTATCCTGAAGGATGGGACTCAAGAGATCCTGTTTGTGAACCGCAAAGCAGTGAAGAGGGTGTTTGAACTCGAAAGACTCCATAGCCTGTATCGCAGGGAGTGGTTACACTTCTACAAAATGACAGGTCTTAAAGTTCTTGGGCCGACTGGGTGGAATGCCTCCCCCCCCCCCCCAACTGTTTGTGGCAAAAGAGAACTGGGATGACAATGAGGTTGAAATGTCAGTCACTGCTGTAGAATCGGCAACAGCCTGAACAGGAAGTGGGAGCCTGAAGCGGGAGGAGAAGAGCAGCTTCTGTGAAGGGAAAACCCCTTTATCTTCTGACCATATTACAGCCAACCCTCACTGTGGATGATGCCAGCCTAGTTCCTGGTTTTTTTGTCTTATACCGTATTTTTTGGACTATAAGGCGCACATAAAAGCCTATGATTTTCTCAGAAATCGAAAGTGCGCCTTATAGTCCGATGCGCCTTATATATGAATCAATTCTTCACTTGGGTTTTGTTCAGAACGTATTTACAGCTAATTTAGTGACACTTATTTGTAACTGATTTGTAACTGATTTCCGATCGTAAATACGTTCCGAAATCAGTTACAAATCAGTTGCAAATAAGTGTCACTAAGGCTATGTTCACACGGCTGATTTCAGAACTGATTCACGTCGGATTTCCGATGTAAATACGTTCCGAAATCAGTTGAAAATCAGTTGCAAATCAGTTGCAAATAAGCTTCACTAAGTGTGACACGTATTTTGCGATACGGCACGGAAATATGTACATGTATTGACTTTTGTTACAACTTTACAAGTTGAGAGTTATTGTGAAAGTGTTGAATGAAGCTTGGCTTGCGGTCTGAGCTTTGTTTCATTTAATGTGCCGCGCCTTATAGTCCAGTGCGCCTTATATATGAACCAAGAAGACTTAACAGGCGCTCATTGATAATGTGCCTTATAATCCGGTGCGCCTTATAGTCCAAAAAATACGGTACTCTATATAATTGTATGTCGAACTGCAGATAGATACAAGGATACATCATTGCAGGGGTTAAACAAAAAGCATTTGTACAACAGAAATAAATACACATATGTGCCTCTTACTCAGAGTTGAAACTGTTAATTGATGTCCAAAGACTTTCACAGGAAGAGACACACATTTATTAGAGTTTTTCTATGGGTGAAGAAGATCAGTTTTCTGTTACTATGGTAGCCAAAGGGCAGAAAATCACGACATTGATTTAAAACTTTAGACACTGAAGCAATCTGTTTCTCAACATGTGATGATTAAGTATAGGTTTATGATGTAAAAGTGCATTTTATCTCTGGCATAGCAGAAAATGACTAGGCCTCAAAGACAAACTGCTTTATGTTATAGCATTTCCTCTAAGCGTCAGCAGATGTTGCCTCACAGTTGTTCATGAATAGAGTACATCCCAGACTCATTGCTGGCAGGGAGATAAGAATTTCTAATGCTAGTGCAATTAATGGAGCACAAATTCGAAGTGAGATAGTTCCTTATAAACATTTTAGTTTTTCAGCTTTTTCTCCTAGTAAATTATTAAAATCATGAACTACATCTTCTAGATTGATGAAGCTATGTATATATTCTGACTGATAAATGCATTTTCATTATGGGAAGGAGGAATAGACTTCATATTGCATAGACAATGAAATATTTATACTGTACACTTGCTGCCAGTTTTTGAATGTATTTAATCAAATAATGCATAAAATTTGAGTTATGTCATAGAAACTGCATGGATCACAACCCAAAGCATTTGCTTACAGCACCAAAAGTGTACCTATTATTATGGTGTATATGAATACATGAAACTTAAATATTTGATAAGAGGAAAGTGTTTTTTACCCTTTACTCCCAGTGACCTGTAGTTCTCTGTACATTGTCTGCATGTAAGCTTCATGACCCCAAATCAGTATTATGTAATCAGTAGTTGATTGAGTCTAGGTGGAGATGCAGCTGCAGTTTCTCTCAACCTCTCTCTCTTTCATGCTCTAAGGGTCTGTCTACATGGCAAGGTTTTCCAGTCAGAAATCCATGCAGCTTCAGATTTTAAAAACCATCAACTGACTATAATACCAACCCCATAGACCTCAATTAATTTGTAGTTCACACAATTTTCTTAGGGACGGATTTTAAAACTGCTGTTTTTTCAAAAAACTTAGAACAAGTTTCATAATCCGCCATATTTCAAGTAAAAAAACGCACCCAAAATCCTATAGAGATAAATGGGACTTGTTTTCTGACTGTAAATCAGGAGGAAAAAAACAACCTAAAATCTACAATGAAAACCATGTCCAAATATTTGACAGTTTTAGGACCCAGAATCCAGCAAGTATTTTAACATTTGTCATGTGGACATACCCTAAGACTGATGATAATTATCCATAGTTACATAGTTTATAAGGCCAAAAAAAGACAGACGTCCATCCAGTTCAGCCTATTTTGCTAAAGTGTTGCTAAAGTGTTGATCCAGAGGAAGGCAAAAACCCCATGAGGTAGAAGCCTATTGTCCTTATTTTAGGGAAAAAATTCATTCCTGACTCCACTCTGGCAATCAGAATAAATCCCTGGATCAACAACCCTACTTCAGAATCGTAGTCATTATAACTTGTTATAGTATTGTGCTCCAGAAATGCATCCATATCCTTTTTGAACTCTGTTAGTGAATTCACCATGACAAGTTCCTCTGGCAGAGAGTTCCACAGTCTCAGTGCTCTAACAGTAAAGAATCCCTTTCTATGTTTATATAGAAACTCTCGTTCCTCAAGATGTAGAGGATGCCCCCATGTTCTAGATACAGCCCTGGGTATACATAAATCTTGAGAGAGATCTCTATATTGAACTTTGATGTATTTAAACATATTTATTATGTCACAGTGAAGCCGTCTTTTCTCTAAACTAAATAACCCTAATCTTGCTAATCTTTCTGGGTATTGTAGTCCTCCCCGTCCTTTTATTATTTTTGTTGCCCGCCTTTGTACCTGTGCAAACTCTACAATGTCTTTCCTGTGCACCGGTGCCCAAAATTGTGCACAATATTCCATATGTGGTCTAAACAGTGACTTGTATAATGGGAGAATAATATTCTCATCATGTGCATCTATGCCCCTTTTAATACACCCCATAATCCTATTTGCATTGGCAGCTGCTGCCTGACACTGGCTGCTACAATTAAGTTTACTGTCCACTAGGATTCCCAAGTCCTTTTCCATGTCACTTTTACCCAGCGTTTTTTTCCATTTAACATGTAATCATGTCATGGATTTTTCCTTCCCATGTGCATAACCTTGAAGTAATCTGTGTTAAACATCATCTGCCACTTCTCTGCCCAGGCCTCCAACCTATCCAGATCCCTTTGTAATAACCCATTATCCTCTATTGGGTTGATTACTTTACAGAGCTTAGTATCATCTGCAAAGATTCATATTATGATATAATGATATTTTGTCATTAAAAAGTCTTACTTTCATCTTCTCACATGTTTTATGTTCTGTTCTGAATAAAATTGGATATAAGATATTTACAAGTCATTATATTCTTGTTTTCTTTGCATTTTACACAGTGTCCCAATTTTTGGGGAATTGGGATTGTGTTCTGGCTAGCTGTACAGACGTGGTTCAAACAGGGTTTCTTGAAATGTATTGACGTTTGTGGGGGTCTGTCAAATATGACTAGTTGCCAGGGGGTATTGAGACATTCAAAACACTTAGAAAGCAGTTTGCCTATGGCTTGCTACAATCTTGATCACAACATATAGACTCTGCTTTCTACTCACAAACTGGGCAGTGCAATCTTCTGAATCGTGTCTGTTGAATGCACTATAAGTTCTTTGTTGAGCTTCATTCATTTGTTACGTCTGCTAGGGTTTGGCTTTCAAAGAGCATGCAGTGCCAGCTGCCCGTGTTCATCAGACTATTGATTTGTAACTGCAATGAAACACAAGGTACAAGAGAATATAACTTGAGCATGTGTTTCTTTTTTCCTTCAAACACATGTAGTAATCTAAGTGAAATCAAGGAGCCTGAAAAGTAGCTAAGGCAAACCTGCTAGCTTTAACAACTGGTGATTTGCAGCTAAATATCTCAACTTAGCGCAAGCCAGGTTGGTCGGCTGATTGGATGTTATATTGAATTCTAGCTTGTGTAGACAATACAGTAACAATGGAAACCACTTGTTGAGCAATCTACAAGGTTCTCTTCTTTTCATCTAATCAATGATTGAAATGATTCCTCCATTCGCAATCATCACTGTTCTGTTTCACCTTATTCTTTACTTTTTTGCAGTTGATTGTCTGATGGATAATCAGTGTTATTAAAAGTACAGCAAACCTGTAGTAAGGATTGACAAGGCACAAGATAACAATGGTGTACAAAAAAGACAGGAGGCTTAAAAGCATAGAATCACCCTCCTTATGCAGCTGTGTTTTACCACCCGGACAGAAGTGCTCAGTGTTTGTTTTCTCTTGACACTGCATCTATGACTTTTAAAGTCTATTGTCCACCCCATGCTTTCTAACAATGCAGTTCCTCTGGAAAAGAAGATTCTTCCCATATTCATAACACCTGACAGTAAAAGGGATAGGGCCAGCCAGGGACAAGCTCTCTCACATCAGGAAAGCTGCATGGTCTGCCTACATATTATGCATGTCCCTTGCCTACTAACAAAAAAAGAACCTGAAAATCGAACTTTTATTTTGACATTGCACAATAACGAAAATCCTTGTTTCATGGTGACTAACATTATTGTCATATTTCAACAAAATGTATGGAATTGCACTCTTTTCTGGTTATCGGGGGCCAGATCTCTGTTAATTCTCCTAATCCAACTAAGATTGCAAATAAACCTGCAAAATGATAGTTGACACACCACTTGCAGTGCAGTGAAAAATTATCTTATTTTATTAACCCCTTAAGGACCCGGCGTTTTTTTTTTGGTGACACGTTCGTTTTTCCCTCCTAGCCTTCTGAAAGCCATACCTTTTTTATTTTTCCCCCTACATAGACACATGAGGGCTTTTATTTTGCGGAACAAGATGTACTTTCTAATGGTGTTATTCACTATACTATAGAATATACTGGGAAACCGCAAAAAAATTCCAAGTGGGGCAAATTGTGAAAAAAAAATTATTTTTGCCATGTTTGAGAGGGTTTTGCTTTTACAGCGTTCAATCTTCGGTAAATATAATGTGTTATCTGTATTCTACAGGTTGTTCGCATCCGGCAATACCAAACATGTAGGGTTTCCGTTATGTTTTTGTACCGTAAAAAAATTCCAAACATTTTCTATTTTTGAAATTTGCGCCACAGCGCCATTTTCTGCGACCAATAACTTTTTTGTACTAACACTTACGGACGTCAGTGAGGGGGCATTTTTTGCGGGCTGAAGTGTACTTTTTATCGCTAGCAGTTTGGAATGCATGTGACTTTTTTGATCATTTTTATTCCATTTTTTGAGTGACGTAAAATGGCCAAAAAACGCAATTTTGGCGTTTGGAATTTTTTTTCTTCTACGGTGTTCATTTTACGGGATAAATGATGTTTATAATTTTATAGAGCGGACTTTTTCGGACGCGGCGATACCAATATTGTGTAACTTTTTTATTATTTTAATGATTTTATTTGTAAAATGGTGAAAGGGGGGTGATTTTAACTTTTATTACTTTTTTTTTTTTTGTACTTTAAAACTTTTTTTTTTTTTTTTTTAATTTAACATTGAGGCCACCTATGGTACTTGACCACTAGATGGCGCGATTGTTAATACAACATAATGCATTGCATAGGCAATGCAGTAGGGTGTACAAAAGATGGCGGTTTCCCCACTTCCGTCTGCGGACGGAAGTGGGGCAAACCGGCCAGGTAAGTGACGGAGCCTTGTGAAGGCTCCCGACCACCATGCCCGGTCGTCAGATCGGCGCAGCATTGCTGCGCCGGTGCCGATGACCGTACCGATCGGTGCGCGGCACCGATCGTTGTTCATTCAGACGCCGCGGCCATCTTTGGCGCGGTGTCTGATGGGTAAAACAGCGCCAGTGGGAGGAGCTACCCGCCGGCGCTGTTACTGCCGGGTGTTAGCGGCTATTTGGCGCAAACACCCGCCGGCTGTGCGGGGGGGTCGCGGCGCGATCCCCCTGCAAAGCCCCTTAGCGGCCCTGGGACGTACTCATACGCCCAAGGTCGTTAAGGGGTTAAATTGATCCATATGAAAAAAAAATCATTTAGTAGCTGTAGCAGTTGTAGTTTGTAGTAAAATTTGGAGCATATAGCTCTTCTTCAGGCTTTGAATTTCATCAGAGACTAAAAACGCAAGTGATGATGCATGCTGTAGGCATCCCTGCTGGCGAGTCGCGAAAGGCTAATTCCCTTGAATTCCATTGTTGCAGGATAACACTTGCAGCGCCTTAGTCTCTGATGAAATCCCAAGCCTGAAGAAGGGCTGAAGACGGGCCTTAAACATTGCTACAAGCTACAACTACTATATGTACGCTTCTACACCGCATTAATAAATGATTGTCATATTCTTCTACTACTTTTATGTTAAACTTCATTATACTGCCTTTCTTTACCTACTGTACTTTAAGTCTGTTTATTCCATTTCCCCTTAAACCTTCACTGGTCTGTAAGTCTTCCCGAAAAGTGCCAATGACACCTTTTTTGGTGTAAAGTTCAGTAAAATAATTTGTGATTTCTAAATGTATAATAGAGCTTGAGGCTTCTTACTAATTCTTATTAAAAACAATGTAATTCAGTGTTAAATTATGCTATCTCAGGTTACAGGGACCAATGACATAATATTAACACAAGTAGCACTGTAAAAAAAAACATCCTATCCTTGTTGTGTTGTCTTTGGAAAGGTCATACTGACTGGTGGCCATCTGCCCAAGCAAAATTGTAATGTGACCAGTTTCCTGATAGCTAAAATGTATGGCTACACACAAGAAAAATATTATAAATGTCTTTTCAGTTGGTACAAGATACCGGCCCTTCTCCATATAAAATATCCACCTACCCCTGATATTTTCTAGTAACGCAATAAGTTGACATGATCTTTCATATTTGGTAGGAGAGCCAAGTTAATTTTTCGTGGCGGAGATTGCCTTTAACTCTGAGGTGCGACTCTTTTCTTTGAGCCACTTACCCTGGCTAAGAAGAGCATCCTTAGGCATTAGCTATTTGCCAAACTATTGCTGCCCACTGGAAGCAGACTGGTTCCCCCACTCGGAGCATTCTTTGAATGGTTACACTATGTGATGCACGTGGAGGAACTCTGCAATAAAATAAGATAAATCTTCTTTGTCATTTGGTATCTGGCAGCCCTGGTTGACATTTGAAGTTTGATGAGCTCAAGACCTGGTTGGCTTTTGATATCCTGTAATCAGGTTTTTGAGTTCATATATTACAAATTCTCATCACAACTCTTCTCCCCCTTTATCTTCCTCCTGTTCTGTACCATATGTTTATTAGTTTGTTTATCTTGTCCATACTTGTTAGTGTTAAAATTTTAAAGGGAGATATATTTTCTACCTCTCAGAGGTCTCTTGTGGGACCTGATCCTGATTTAATACAGCTAGACATTATTTATCTACATAGTATGTTACTTTATTAGTATTACGTTTTTAAATAGTACTTTTTAAAATAAAAACATATTTTAAAAAAACAAATAAATAAAATGGAATTAAGATAAGCACAGAGTGTAAACAAGGACATTCCATATAAATAATAAGTAAAAAGTAAATAATTTACTAACAAGTTACACATAAAGCAGACCTTACGCCTTCAGGAACTGTCAAATTGCTATAAACATTGGAGGTATTAAGACAATATGCTCAAATTGATTATTTTGGACATATACACAGTTCTTTAACTTGATGCATTTGAAAAACACATTTTATTCTATGTAAATTTGTGCCAGAAAGGTGTCCTTGGCGCTTTTCTAGAAATCCTCTAGCAACAACACATTTCTTCAGTTTTCCTTGGATCCACGCCTTGGGGAGCTGCCAGGTATAGGTGTTTCGACACCAGCTACATCTTTATTATATGTAAAATATTAGAGTTTAGTTCACTCAGGTACGATCATTTCTACATAAATCCTACCATGTCCTTTATGAGATACTACATTTACTATATATAGATTTTACTATACTTTACTGCTTTTAAAATTTGCTGTGCACCAACCATTGACCTATTCATTTTTCCATTATTGGAGCTGTGTGGGTGCTCATGTTCTTTTTTTTCCAAGTATTTATTTTTGAAATTTTCAAAAACAAGTTAAAATTGAACATTAAACAAATCCAATCATCCCCCAGTTAGGGAAACCCAGTTATAAAATTACATTAGTTACAAGCCTAGAGCAATGAAACAGTTATTATTAATATGTATACATAGTAAGGCAATCATGTGTGCTAGATTAACCCAACAATAAAAATACAGTGGTAAAACAACCTAAGGCAATGAAACAGTGGTTGCTAATACAATGTGTGTGCCTAGTACGACAATCAACAGTGTTGCCGATAAAATCTCCAAAAGGTTCTGAACAGCATTTATTATGCTGGATATACATTTAAGAACAGTTTTTTAAGGGGTCATCTCATTGCACAGTCACACCCAAACAGGTTATTCACACCAGTCACCTTAACATATAACACATTCACACCACTCCGACATCTGAGCCCTATCACCAGCATCAATGAAAATCAGCCAGCCTGCTCCGCCATCCACTATCTACCAATGTATAGGCTTACTTAAGAACCAAGAGGAATTCCACAGAGGTTCTTAGAGAAGTGAAGTCTGTGGGTGCTCATTTTCTTAAGAGTTGTGCTGTTGTTTTTATTGGTATCATTTAGGGGTGACTTTTAAACACTTTTCAACATCAAAACCTCATCCCAACTGTGAAGCATTGTAGAGAGAGCATTATGGTTAGGGTCTGTGTTACCATGACACAGACAACCATGTAAATTTACACAGTGAAGACATCGCTAGAATAACAATAAATGGAATTAACCCCATCAGTTTTGGCCTTTCTAGCAGCGCCCATTTCTCAAATTGCACATTTGTTACTTTTTTTATCTATCCATGTGATTTTGAGATTGTTTTTCGTCATGCATCGTACTTTAAGTAAGTGATACATTTTAGTCAATACAGTCTTGCTTATTTGTGAAAGAAAAATAAATTTTACAAAGAAAATTTAATACATTTGCTATTTTCAAAGTCTGGATTTTTCTCCTCCTAAGAGAAATAGTCATCCAACACAAAATAGTTAATAATTACCATTTACCATACGTCTACTTTATGTTAGCATCATTTTTAAAATATTCTTGTTATTTTTTTTTTTAGATGTAAGAAGACATAAGTTTACAACACACTGAGTTAAAAATTAAAATAAAAAAACAAATGCTGGTAAGCGCATTGTTTATGAGTATCAAAAAATCATAAAATTGTCTTTGATCACAAAAAGATAAAAAAACGCACTTTCAATCACCCCATGAGATGATATGCAAATGAACTGAAATATGTATGTAATTTAATGGTCACATATGAAGTACATCCACATAAATAAAAATATCCTATATATACACCGAGAGAAGTGTTCCCTGGTTTCATTTTGATTAAGAACTGTACCCATTACCAATTTTGGAAAGTGCTAGGACTCCATAAGTGAAAATAAACAATTTTATTCAAAGCAACGCGTTTCATGCCTGGAGCAGACACTTTGTCAGGTTTCACAGTTGCAAACAGTATAAATATGAACACTAAGTAGTGGGCAAAAGGAACGCCAAACTTAGTTCACAGTTATAAAACTTTCACTACTTCAATATATAAACACATAGGGCCATATGAATGAAAAGTGTCTAGGTCTAAAACTCACTTTGTTTCCCATTGTAACCAGAGTGCACCTTTCATTTCATATAGTGCTCGGAAAAAAGAGAGAGGCGCTCTGGTTGGTTGCTATTGTAAACAAAGTTAGTTTAGCCCTGAAACCTTTTCATACATATGGCCCATAATTACACATTAATGGCGACATCTATGTAACGTGGTACCTGCACACCAGTTCTAAATAGATATAGAGGAGTGTATAATACGACATTATGAATACAAGTGTTAAAACATTTTGGTGTATGGAATGTTATGTGCCAAACTTTGTATGGCAGTTTCACACCAAACTTTGGAGCATTCTTGGCACATTCAAACGTGTCACAGTGCATACTATGCCAAGTTTGGCTATACGACTGTTCATACATCTATAGAACAGTGCACCGGCAGTTTTTTGGTGCAATATACGCCACAAAAATGGCGCAGGTGGGATTATAGATATCAACCTAATTTCTCCTGTTTTGCTGAAGTAAAAGATTTTCTGTTGAAAAATTATGGAACAAAAGCGGAACAAAATATTTTTTCACCGCACTTGTAGCTTCAGTAGTAGCTCGTAATATGAAATAGTGCAACACTTTGTATGTTATTGTGAATTTGAATCTTTCTCAGCTTATTTTTTTTTAATCTTTTTAAATGTTAGAATGTATTTATTTGTAATCAAGTGTTTTATATATTGGTTATATTATAGTTCTTAGTCAAACTGAACACTAAGGACTCTATACTCTCGGTATTCATAGTATATCTTTTTATCTAACCACACCGGCGAACCAGTGAAGAATGCCGAGAAAGCAGGTGAGTATATCTACCTGTTATCCGTCATTTTGCCAAGTGGACAGTTGTGCCTCCTTTAAACTGCACAACATCACAAAGTGAGAGTAATAGTATTGCTTACTCACCATAGAATAAATGATTTTAATGCACTAGGGAGCACATGTTATTCATGTTATAATAAAAATATATAATACATACTCAAGAGTAATAAAAATGTGTTTTACCTGGACAAATGTCACCAAATGCTCACTGGAGGGGATCACACTGTCCCGAAGCAGGTTTTGTTTGCATGTCTTCAAAAGGAGTTCTATGTCCTCTGCGGTATTTACTTAGGTGATGAGTTCCCCGGACCCTGCGACAGCGTTTGCCGGCAGATTCTACTCACCTGTTCTTGTCCCTGCTCTGGTCCGTGACCCTGCACGCACCTGTCCTCACCATACTTCCACGAGCCTCCTAGGGCATGTCTCCACGGCACGGGTTTTCGGACGGTTTTTCAGCCGGTTTGCGGGTTTTCAGACCGCCTGAAAAACCGGCCGAAATCGAGCACAAGTGTGCTCTATGGCAAACCCGTGCAGCAGCCCCCACTACACGGGTTTTCCCGGTTTCCGGACGGAATCTGTGCATGTCCATGTGGAGGGGAGGGCTTTTCTCCGCTCATCGCGGAGAAAAGCCGCCTCACCCCCCCCCCCCGCAGCCGTGGGGACGCCCGCACACCAGGACAAACCGGACGGTATTTGTCCTGTGCAGTGGGGAAGCGCCCCTAGGGTGCAAGCACAGCAGCACTTGGTAATTTAAAAGGATAGTTCCTAATTACCTGTCCAATGACCTATGACCTCCTCTGATTTAAGGAACTTCCTGCCTCTGTTCCAGGGTCAGTTTGTGAATGATTTTTCTGTGATCCTGACCCCATCTACGACTAAACCTGCTGTTACTGCCCCCTCTGCCGATATTCAGTGCCCTCCATCCAGCACTTCGGCGGTCACTGCACGGGCTCCGGTGAAGGCCGAGGTCCTCTTGGATTCCGCTCCCTGGCATGGTCTCTATCTATATCTGACCTTGTTTACTCTGAGACAGAAGGAACTGACCCCTGACAACATGACAGAACAAATTGACCATGGATCCCGCCGATGTGAACCTCCCTGACACTCAGCACCTTGCAACCATAGTCACCCGTCATGGCATCCACCTGGACCAACTTTTCCAGAAACTACAGTCCATTACTGCACATCTGGAGGAAGTTACATCTGCACTGGCATCCTCACCAGCACTTGTACCTGTAGTAGCTCCACATTCTGTTGCCATAACCAGTCCAATCCTGCATCTGCCTTTGCCATCCCATTACTAAGGAAATCCTATGACATGTTGTAGGTTTTTCAACCAGTGTGCAATACACTTCAAGTTCCTGGCACACCAGTTCCTGTCTGACCAAGCCAAGGTGGCTTTCATCATTAGCCTGCTCAGTGGTGAAGCCTTTGACCTGTGCCTCACCCCTCTGGGAACAAGGGGACCCTCTGACACTAGATCTTCAGGAATTTCTGTGTGCCTTTCACAAGACATTTAAACTACCTGGGCTCAATACCTCTGTGGCAGTTCTAGGTAATTTAAAGTGACAGTTCCTAATTGCCTGTGCAGTTACCTGTGTCCTCCTCTGATCTGAAGAACTTCCTACTGCAAGTAGCCACATCAGGGGTAGCGACCCGGAGGTTCCCTACAGTTAATCCATCCGGCCTTGTGGCGGGCTCCAGTGAGGACTGGGGCCTTTTAGACTCTGCTCACTGGAGTGGTCTCTACCTATACCATCTATAGCCCAGAGAATCCACAACTACCCGGCATCTGTGGTGTCAGTCCTTACTGACCACAGAATATGTTACAATTGTATAGTGGTGGTTCCAAAAGAGGACAGAGGGAGCCCTTTTTCTATCTTAAACCCCCTAGATGTCACCATCACTATTATTCACAGCAGCTGAGGGGCTAAACAGCTACCCAATTGAAAAGTTAGTCCATGGATATCATGTAAGTTTTTATTTTGCTTAATGCCAAGGTTCACATGATGTATTTTGGAGGTCCATCCAGTTAGCCTATTGATGTGTTACATAGAAATGATCTGTGGTTTGTACCGTTCTATTGTGACAGTGGACTGTGCACATGTCCAAGAAAGATAGCAATCTGAGCAGAATGTAAAATCATGCTATAAAACTGTATTGGGATATATATATATATTATATATATATATATATATATATATATATATATATTTTATATATATATATATATATATATATATATATATATACATGGGGGTGGCAGCATCATGGTGTGGGGTTGTTTTGCTGCAGGAGGGACTGCTGCACTTCACAAAATAGATGGCATCATGAGGAAAGAAGATTATTTGGCAATACTGAAACAACATCTCAAGATATCAGCCAGGAAGTTAAAGCTTGGGCGGAAATGGGTCTTACAAATGGACAATGACACAAAGCATACTGCCAAACTGGTTACAAAGTGGCTTAACCCTAGAACGCATATTGGGGGCCTTTTAGGCCCCATGCTTACATTTTTGCTATTATCTGCAAAATTACTTGAGTTAGAATTATGAAACTCCAGGTATTCCTCAAGTATGTCATTGTTGATAATATCCAGTTGTTCATATAATTTTTTTTCACAGGCATTATGGTGTAACAATGCTTGTTTGGCGAAAACTACATCTGTACGAATTGGGGGCCTTTTAGGCCCCCGCTGTTTTTATCATGTTCTCAGAAGAGTTTGTGTCTCAAGTTACTTTATTTGTACTCAGTAATGCTGGTGGAGGGGCCAGGGTGTGGATAATAACATGTGAGGATGTCATGTGATTTTTGGGGGAGTGATAAGGCCATGACATCACCTCAGGTCCTCTGACACAGTAATGAGCTGTGTATATAGATACTGAGGACAGTATAAAACTGTGAGATAATTGCTGAAGGACCTGAGATAAGATAAGCTGCTGAGAGGAAATCTGTTTCATTTTCTAAAATCTAGTCAGCATGGCACAGTCTTCCTCCAAGTGTCTGACTGACCAAGAGATTGAAGCGATTATGTTTCAAAGCGATGATGAAAGTGAACAAATCTTTGTCTGATGAAAAAATATCTCCCACCACTAATTAAACATGCTCATCCAGTGATTCTTCTGATGATGAAGAAGTGAATCTAGTGGATCCTCAAGAAGTGATAAGTAGAACATCCAAAACTAATGTTTTTTGGGACAGTAATCCTACATCAGTCGGACGTACTCCAATACACAATATTGTGAGACAGGCTCAAGGAGCTGTGGAAGTCCCAGTTACTTACCCCTAAAGATGTATTCTGTACTTATTTTTTTTGACAATATTGCAGAAGAGGTCCTTTTAAATGTTCAAACCTAGAAGGAAGACGTATCGCTTCTTGCAAAAAATAAGTCCTGGAAAAATATCTCAAAAGAGGAACTTTATGCATATATTGGACTTTTCCTGCTGGCAGCGAGTCAAAAATCGTATGATGTCCCAATACGAAAAATTATTTCTGGACCCACTTTCTGATCCACACTATAAGGCGACAATGTCAGTGGGCAGATATGAGGAAATTAGAAGAATCATTCGCTTTGATGATAAGCGAACTCGTGCAGCGAGGTTTGAAACAGACAAATTAGCCCCTATCAGTTTTTATCTGGAACATATTTATCAAAAATGCACAAAACTTTACAATCCTAGTACTAATGTTACTGTAGATGAGCAACTTGTACCGTTCAGAGGACGCTGCAAATTCATACATACATGCCCAGCAAGCCAGCCAAGTACGGAATAAAAAATCTTCTGGATGTGTGATTCTGCAAATTATTATGGCATAAATGGTGTAATCTACTGTGGCAAAGAGTTTGGTGCACCAGTACAGAAGGATCTGGGGTCTGAAATAGTCAAAACTCTTGCTGTTCCAATATTCAATTCAGGTAGAAACATTACCATGGACAATTATTTCACCAATGTTGAACTAGGCAATTTTCTGCTTGCAAAAGCTATTACACTTGTTGGTACTATAAAGCAAAACAGACGAGAAATTCCAGCAGCACTCAAACACAATCGTCAGTGAGCACTTTATGAGAGTGTCTTTAGATTCAATAACAAAGTGACTTTGGTATCTTACAAGGCGAAGAAGGAGAAATCTGTAATTTTACTCAGTACCATGCATCACGATTGCAGTGTTGACAGTATTGAAACCAGAAATCATCCTGCATTACAATGCAACAAAAGGAGGTGTAAATAAAATGGATGAGATGGTGGGAGAATATTCGTGTAAGAGGCAAACAAAACAATGGCCTGTAGTACTATTTTCAAATATGCTTGATGTAGCAGCCCTAAATTCATTCATTATTTATACAGAAACTCATCCGGAATTTCATGCACAGAGGAAGGACAGGAGACGCTTATTCTTGAAGGACCTTTGTCATGAACTTGTAATGCCTCAGATGATAGAGCGAAGCGACTTGAAATGCTTGCCAAAGCAAACTAAAGAAGCAATGAAACTGTGTGGCGTACAGTTTCAGATTATTCCAGAGCCAGGAGAAAGAAAACGAAAGCGTTGTTTCATGTGTCCAAGAAACATAGAGAGGAAAACTGAGCGATATTGTTCCACTTGTAAGGAAACTGTTTGCAAAGAACACTCTTCTGAAAAAATAACATGTCAGAATTGTTTGGAAGACTAATATAATAGCAAAGAAAGTTAGAATAAAAATGTAGCTGCAGCTAGTTTGCTATAGATTTCTATGCATTTTTGTGTGTTTTCATGTCTTTGCATGAAATTTGGGAAAAAAAAGATTTTTTGGTGTTTTCTGTGAAAAATTATAATTAAAATGTTGTCCACTATTCATATTTTATTGAGGAATTTTGAAATAAACTTGTGAAAGTTATTTAAGTGTGTTTTTCTACATTATGCGCATGGGGACCTAAAAGGCCCCCATGACGTTAATATGTATATTTTTAACGTCATGCGTTCTAGGGTTAAGGATAACCAAGTCAAAATTTTTGGAGTATCCATCACAAAGCTCTTATCTCAATCCTATTGAAAATGTGTGGGCAAAGCTGAAAAGGCAGGTGCAAGCAAAGTGTTCTACAAACATGGCTCAGTTACACCAGTTCTGGAATGGGCCAAAATTCCTACCAACTATTGTGAAAAGATTGTGGAAGGATATCCAAACTGTTCTACATTATTCTGGCATTTGGCAAATATAAAAAAATTGGTAATCCTAATTGACCTAAAACGGGTAAGATTTATTTTGATTTCATGTCAGATAGTGAGAAAAACAACATGCATATGTTTTTTTTTTTGTATAACACATGTTAACTTCTGTTTTTTAACCCCTCCAGGACCCGGTTTTTGTTTTTTTGTGACACGTTCGTTTTTCCCTCCTCGCCTTCTGAAAGCCGTAACTTTCTTATTTTTCCACCTACATAGACACATGAGGGCTTTTATTTCGCGGGACAAGATGTACTTTATAATGGTGTTATTCACTATACTATAGAATATACTGGGAAACCGCAAAAAAATTCCAAGTGGGACAAATTGTGAAAAAAAACATATTTTCGCCATATTTCTGGGTGATTTTGCTTTTATGGCGTTCAATATTTGGTAAATATAATGTGTTATCTGTATTCTACAGGTTGTTCGCATCCGGCAATACCAAACATGTAGGGTTTCCGTTATGTTTTGGTACCATAAAAAAATTCCAAACATTTTCTATTTTTTGAAATTTGCGCCACGGCGCCATTTTGTGCGACCAATAACTTTTTTGTACTAACACTTATGGATTCATGTGAGGGGCATTTTTTTGCGGCTGAAGTGTACTTTTTATCGCTAGCAGTTTGGAATGCATGTGACTTTTTTGATCATTTTTATTCCATTTTTTGAGCGACGTAAAATTACCAAAAAACGCAATTTTGGCGTTTTGAAGTTTTTTTTTCTTCTACAGTGTTCAGCGTATGGGATAAATGATGTTATATTTTTATCAAAGGGAGTTTTTCGGACAAGGCGATACCAAATGTGTAAAATTTTTATTATTTTAATGATTTTATGTGTAAAATGGGGAAAGGGGGTTGATTTGAACTTTTAATACTTTTTTTTGTACTTTAAAACTTTATTTCATTTTTTTTTTACTGTAACATTTAGTCCCCCTATGGTGCTTGACCAATAGGGGGCGCGATTGTTAATACAACCTAATGCATTGCATAGGCAAAGCAGTAGGGTGTACAAAGATGGGCGTTTCCCCACTTCCTGTCTGCGGACGGAAGTGGGGCAAACCGGCCAGGGTAAGTGACGGGAGCCTTCACAAGGCTCCCCACCACAATGCCCGGTGATCGGATCGGCGCAGCATAGCTGCGCTGATGCCGATCACCACACCGATCAGTGCGCGGCACCGATCGGCGTTAATTCAGACGCCGCGGCCATCTTTGCCGCGGTGTCTGATGGGTAAAACAGCACCAGCGGGCGGAGCCACCCACCGGCGCTGTTACTGCCGGGTGTTAGTGGCGATTTGCCGCTAACACCCGGCAGCTGTGCGGGGGGGGGGGGGGGGTCGCGGCGCGATCCCCCTGCAAAGCCCCTGAGTGGCCCTGGGACTAACTCATACGCACAGTGTCGTGAAGGGGTTAAGCTATAAATATATTGTACTGTGACAAAAATCTGCAATAAATATACAGTATCACATGTTTATGTTGCTCATTAATGCTGTTTCAACAACTGTACAACTGTGATAAGTGCAAGTTATCATCATCTGAGCATACAAAGGCAAAGTTCGAACGTAATGATTTTTGCTACAACCCAAATGAGAGGTCGGGTAGTAGCAATAATAGTATTAAGTGTAGATGAGAAAAGTGATCAGTTTTGATAATTAAATTACCTGTTACATAATTTTTGATTCAATTAATTTTATCACTCTTAGACTCATTTTAAAATAGCATAATATGTGTGCATTACTTTACCCATATTACAACTGCAAGTCAACCTAATAATCCAAATTGACAGCATCACAGATCATTATTAGGCTGTTAGGTCATTACACCTGGAATTAGGGCAATTATTAAACTCAGTATTAAACTCACAAAGAATTAGCCTAAAAGAACCTGTGACACCTGACATGTCAATGCTTCAGAATGGCAATGCTTCAGAATTGTTAGTTCACAGGGAACACGAGGTCCTCCTTCAATTCTGGATACAGTAAGGGCGACATGTATGAACCTGGAGCCGAGTCGTCAGTTCTACCTCTGTTTTTAATAATGAGTGATCTAACTGTATGTAAGAGAAAGTATTTTGTGCCAAACATTGGCGCATAGTGTTATGCAGCAAACATAAGTGCATAGAGGGTTAACGCCAAAATTTGTCTCAACCATGGTATGGATCTGTATGACAGTTTCACGACAAACGTTAGTGCATTCAAAAGTATTGTGTCTGGTGCAGAATGCACCAAATTTTGGCATATGACTGTTCATACATCTATAGTACAGGGCTACAACAGTTTTTTTGGCTCAAAGTACTCTAAAAAACCGCCACAGCCCCTTTCATACATGAAACCTTCACTGTTTCTGTAGTGTTAACTTAGGCAAAATGTTTGCTATGAGGGATTAGTAAATTTGAATTCCTATGTAATGAAATTTGTGTCATATTGCATGAATTTTGTCATTTTCAAGCTATTATGGAAAGAAAAGCAGTAGGTTGCATTGCTTGTTTCCATTTTTGTACTAGGGATCTTATATGTAATTTATATGCATTCTTAAAATGTGAAATAAACAGGGCTTAGTAATGAAATCAATGAACCCAACACTGGTAGGCGTTCATTTTCCTTTTTATTTTGGATCCCTTTTGTCCTGTAAAAATTTTCTTTATTTTTTAATGACCCTAGACTGACATAGTAAGTTATCACGTAATACCTTAATACCATCATATATAATCTTATTGCAGCTAGAACCATAAATTTATACCATACCTACTCAGACACTGGGCCACCATCAGGGCAGCATTGGAAGTAATACTGTCTTGATCAAAAAATTTTTTAAAACATTGATCAAAATGTTTTTTTTAAAGGGGCCTGTTTAAAATAGGATCTGGGAATGGGGTGGAAGGCCCAGAAGATTCTGCTCTTTGATCCCTGAATTTGCTATAACAGCCTCACTCAGGTGGATGGATCTTTGATCATCTATATAGGAGCATTGACTATACTCAAACATCAACTCCTAAAATTATTATGTACACTAACTAAATAAAATTCACTAACAACAGTGCTCTATTTCCTCTGCACATACAGTGAAAACCGTTAGACAAGCTTTCTCATGTTTTCATTAGGCTACAATGCTGTATTGCAGACTTCCACCATGTAAGACACCCTGACCTTGAACACTACATTTTTAATTCAGTCTTTTACTGGATCTCAAGTAAAAAAAAAAAAACACCACTTCAGTGGAGCTATGTAAATTACTCCAGCTTCCTGACAATTTGAACATTTAAAAGAATTTTACAAAATCAGACATTACATATCATTCAGAAGCTGCTGATTTTATCTGCAGCCCTAGACAGGGGCCCATTTCAGTCTCATCAGCAGATGATGCACATGTACATCCTGGGTCACGTAATTCTCCAGATAGTTAGCCTTAGGACTGGCACTCGACCAAGCATGAAAACTAGCAATATATTTGACAGTGCAAGGAGAAAAAAAAAACAGAGAGTTTCTAACAGAGAACTTTCAGTAATGAGCTTACAATTCAGGAACACTTCCACACGTCTGCATTACAGTGGAATGCAGCTCACATCCTGTGGTATATCTTAGATGTGAAATTCAACTCATACTTGCAATTTTCACATATGCTGCCTCCTGAAATACAACAGTAGGCACATTCACAAAGCTTTCATTCACAGAGGAATGTTCTCTAAAATGTATTTTATTCCTCCTGGAGGTGAAATATGTGCCATAACCATCAGCATATCCAGACAGTAATTATGAAGTATATGAACATGTTTGATTCACGCTGCTTTGAAAAATATTTCAGATTGATGCATTATACTTTTCAGAATGCTTCTAACAACATAAAGGCTTATTTCTAATCATTGCACTTAAAATATTTTTGCATTTAAAAAAAACATTTAAGGTACTGTATGCATTGTTATTTTTTCAGTCAATAATGGAAAAGCTTTTTCTTCACACTTCTCAAAAGTACAAGTAGTTGATTAATAGGTTTTAACTGAATGCCTTAAATGTCATACAGTTATGACTCATTGGGCCACCTGTACGAACCTGTTTAGGTCTAAAACTCACTCTTTTGCCCATAGTAACCTATGGGCAAAAAAGTGAGTTTTAGACCTAAAAAGTTTTCATACATGTGGCCCATTATATGTTGAATGATTGGCATTCTAATAAAGGGAGGTGAACAAGGCTTTCTGACATCTAGACATCTATCTGATCACCGTCGTGGAAATAGGTCCGCTGGTGGACAAATGATATGAGCAGCCTTTATTAACAAATGACTGCAAAGTTACACATTACCACCATGTTAAACATGAGGGCAATAGAAAAAAGAGGAAATACCGGAGCCCTGAGTTTTAACACACTCCATATACACAGGACATGTATAGCTCCTCCTATATAGCAAGAACACTTCAGAACAATTAGAATAAAGTAGTTTTCCAGCTCACCTGTGTGAGAGTGTGTTTAAGTGGCAAAAAAAAAAATTACAAAAAAATTTATTGATTGTTCTGAGAAGAAGGAAAAATATTCCAGCTTCCAATAAAATGTAGACTTTTATTTAATCTTCCGGTAAAAGCCAGTGGAATGCCACTTAAACACTCTCACACAGTTGAGCTTGAAAAATCTACTTTATTCTAATTGTTCTGAGGTTTTTTTTCTACATTGGAGGAGTGCTATACATGTCCTATGTATGTGGAGTGTGGTATAATCTAGAGCTCTAATAATTTGTTCCGCTACTGCTCACCCACCTATTCATAGATGGTGAAAAGGACAGCTACAAAGGAACTTTTATGAGTGTTTGTATAACTTTTATGAGTGTTTGCAGTTACAATCCAGGAGGAGTAGAGCTGGGCTGCTGGGAGCATGGAGGAGTTGGAAATCTATATGTTTATCCCTTGCTGGAAGGGGCAAGTTATCTACAGTTTGTTCTTGGTTCTATTAATTTCCATTTTGCAGGAAGTGGAAATGACCCTGGTGAAGTCCAGCTGAGGCTCAGAGACAAGCTTTCCCCAAATCAGCTGGACCTAAGGCAGACCTTACAGGCTGATGGAGAGATACCCTGACAGAAGCAACTAAATTAGAAAGTGACATAATTAGTGAGACTCATATCCGGGAAAGAGAAACCGGAGTGAGGCATGTGGTGTGGGGGTCAAGCTTTGGGGGTTTTGACTACTTTGACTTGGTAGACATGTAAAATCCTGGTATGGCCTGGAGAAGAGACTCAACTGAAGAGAGTTGGTCTAGAGGTCTGTAGGCAGCATGCAGATGAACAGAGACTGTACCCTGAAAGTTAGTATTGAGAGTAAGGGGGTGAATGTGAGGGTTGCTCCTGCAAAGGTGTGAAGAAATGTACTGAGTTTGTACAACTGAAAACAAAGTGCCACCTGTACATAAAGATGTAGAGCTGTGAGTTGTTATAGTTGTTATTATGGAACTCTTGGGACTCAGATAAGATACGACACTCTTCCTAAGGAATATGGTACATATGATCCTTATAAATATAAATCTGTAATGCAGATAAGACATAGCACCCTTCTTTCGGAATATAACTCATATGACCCTTATAAATATACATGTGTAACGCAGTTAAGGCATGGCATGCTTCCAATGGAATATGGCTCATATAGTCCTTATAGAAATACATGTGTAGTGCAGATAACATTTGACACCCTAATTATGGAAAAAGCAAATATAGCCAGTATGGGCCACATGTATGAAACGGTTTTGGTCTAAAACTCACTTTTTTCCCCATAGAAACCTATGGGAAAAAAAGTGAGTTTTAGACCAAAACCGTTTCATACATGTGGCCCTATGTGTCATAAATGAAAGTGCTCAAACACACATAAGGAAGTTTCAAAAGATCTGTTGCTGCTTGGATAGAGATGCAAGCTACTCTGGTAGAGATGCAGATGTGCCAAAAAGCAGTATGATGTCCAGCTTAGAAATGCTTAATTAAGATACATTGCAAATTTGTATAACAAACTGTTAATTACAAAAAAAAACAAAAAAAAAAACACTATTTTCTTTCAGCTGACAGTGAATCTTATTCACAGACACACAAAGGACCAGAAACAAGATACAACCAAGAATTGTAGTTCTGTTCACCTCCAGCTGTTTCCCTCACTGGGATCTCTCATTAAAATTAATTAGAGGTCTGTTATTTTTTATTTTATTCTGCTTTATTGATGTTACTTTTTAGCATAATGCGTGTGCCATTTATTTACATCATTTTGTTACCTTCTCATGTACTGTACTCTACTTGTATTAAATCATACATTTAAGCTTAGGTTCATATTCCGTTCAGAATCTCCGGCACAGAGGTGAAAATGGAAGAAATGGGATCTTTTTGGCAACCAGCACCCATGGCGCCCAACAGACCCTATTAAATACAATAGGTATGTCAGGTTTACACAGTGATGTCTTTTATTAAAACGGGAAAAAAAGCATAGCAACCTGCGCTATTTTTACCATCTCAACGACAGACATCATGGTGGAAGCCCAAATATAACCTCCAGTGCAGATGTGAACCTAGGCTAATACATTTTCTCTTTACTGCATTAAACCTACCCACAACTTTGAAGAAGAAAAGTTAAGCTCAGCTGGGATTACTCTGCCTGCTTCCCAAACTTTAATTACCAATTATACGTAAAAACAAATGACACCAGCGCTAACTCTTCAATATATCTCCCAACCTAATATAGCAAATTTGCATTAAACCTACCCACAACTTTGAAGAGGATAAGTTAAGATCAGTCGTGTTAGCCTTTCAAATTTCACAGCACTAAAAGTTAACATTTTTGATACTGGAGAGCACAGTGTGTGCCTATGTGACCTTAAGAAAATATGTGACCATTAAGAAAACAGCAAACTGTCTCGTCAGCTTTAATTGTTAGAGGTGGCGGTGAATAGTTTTGTGTGAATTTATAGACCAGTTTTAGTGTGCACTTAATTTGTTTTTAATTAGTAAAAATTATAAAGCACAAGCGCCAATATAGAGAGAGAGCTGCTGAAAAATTGTCAAGGGATTACTCTTCCTGCTTCCCAAACTTTAATTACCAATTATACGTAAAAACAAATGACACCAGCGCTACCTCTTCTATATATCTCCCAACTCAATGTAGCATATTCCGGGCAATAGAATAGCTAAAAAAAAACTATTGATTTAAACAACGATAACCACGTGATTAACAATGTAATACTCAAATCTGGAAACTTGCACACTGCCCTGCCAGAAAAGAGTCCACTTAATTCATCAGCAGGTGTTAGCCCTTCCCACCCGTGACTAGCCCCGCCCACCTGTTGGTTATTCATAGGTTTCGTTCTATACAAAGTAATAGGTTGAATCAGCCATGAGTGCGGGCTGAGACAAACCTGTTGTTGCAAAACATACTGATGATATTGGTTATGGAAACATTTCTAAACTACTGAAGGTTCCAGTGAGCACTATTGGGACCATAATTCACAAGTGGAAAGAACATAATTTCACCATAAACCAGCCACAACCAGGTGCTCCCCACAAAATTTCGGACAGAGGAGTTAAAATAATTATCAGTGGAGTTGTGCAAGAGCTAAGGAGCACCTGTGGAGAGCTACAGAAAGACCTGGAATCAGCAGATACAATTGTTTTAAAGATGCTCACCACACAAGACTCCATTGCTGAGTAAGAAGCATGTTCAAGCTAAAGTTTGCTCAATAACAGTTAGACATGCGAGTGAAATCCTGGGGGAATATTGTCTGGTCAGAGGAGACTAAAATTTAATGCACGCTCTGTTTGGAGACCAGAGGTCTGGTTTTCAGCACTCAGGACTGACAATCTTCATATAATTGAAGGAAGGATGAATGGACAAATGTACCAAGACATTCTTGATAAAAATCTGATGCCATCTACCAGGATGATGAAGATGAAACAAGGGTGGACATTCCAGCAAGACAATGATCACAAATACACGGCCAAGGGATCTATCAATTGGTTTCAGAGAAAGAAAATAAAGTTACTAGAATGGCCCAGCCAATCACCTGACCTGAAGAGGGAATCTAACTGCTAGAGACTGATTAATTGCCCAGATCCTTTACATAGAGCTGAGATAGGATTATAGAGAAGCTGAGGCCACTTAGTTTCACTTTCAATATCAACAGCTCAGAGGGGAGTAAGCACAGAGTGTAGGCAGCCAATCACAGTGCAGGGGGTGTTTCCCATCCAGGGGCATGTCCAAACAGGCTGAGTGACATATCAGTCAGCCAATCACAGAAAAAAGGGGGGGGGGGGGCGTGTACCAAACAGCAGCAGCAAAAATAAATGTAGATGCACATTTTATCTCATATCTACTATACTTAGTGACTTAGGTAAAGCAAACCAATTACAAAGTGCTTATTTTTACTGTCCCCATCATTTGAGGTATGATCTTTGTACTGAGAAAACCCCTTTAATTCATTATGCCCTACTCTGTGCCCTGCTTTTATATTAATCACTGTCCTGGGGTGGAGTATTTATTAGTATTTTCCTTTGGTCTATGTATTACCATTTTGTGCTTCAATTTAATAAAGACAATTTTATTACCATTTATTATGGTTACTCTACTAAAAATGGTTTTATGGGTTTTGATGTTGCAGTGGAATTAGAGTTTGAATATCAGCAGGAAAATTCAAGGACTAAAGTAGAAAAAGCAAAAAAAAAACAAAAAAACAACCCATCAAAACAATTTGAACGTAACTTCATGTACTCACACTTTTGTTCCTTTGGAAAATATTTGTTATTTCAATAGTGATTTGTACTTGAACATGTGTTTACTGTACAGTACGTTTTTGTACATCACTAACCCGAGTTTTCATCTTCAATATCTTCAAGTATTTCTGGTATCAATGTTGCTCAATACATCCAAAAATGTGTTATACTGTGTAAGTGATGTAATGGAGAAATAGGATTTAACAGGATGGAACATAAATCTGAATGTCTAAATATTTGTGACATACATGGGAGATACTAAAAGTCTTCTAACATGCAAATGTCCATTTTAAACAACGACTTCCTTCCTGACTGATGTATGAACTGAATATTTTACTATATCTATTTACATATCTAGCAGATGTTAACTTGACATTTAGCAGAGTATAATAGCCTAACTACAGTGTGCTACAGTACTTTGAATTAAGTAATCAGTATGTGCCAGTCAGGTAATGATTGCTACATCTGTATAAAAATACACACACGAGGCCATACTTACAGCTCAATTGCTGGACAATGAACTATTCCCCTTAGGGGGCAAGTAAAGCCCAGTGCTACCTAGGGGAAATTAAACAAGTGCAGCTCACTGGGGAACAGTTGCATGCACACCCATCCACTATTGGGGCAACTGTCTAGCAAAGAACTGTACATTAAATAAGTACCAGTTCACACCAATATGCAGAAAAGCAACAATACAACATAGGGAAGATTGCACAAATGTAAAAATACTGATAAGCAACTACTCACACACCTACTATTCATGAGGGGGTTGAATGCTAGTATTAAAATTGCATAAAAATAAGGCTTATAAAGGGTGCCAATCATATGGTTATGTGTGGTGCAATTACTATTCGATTGGGCGGGTTGCCCAGAATATTTCAAGTGTCCAGCACAAAATACTGATACACTCTGCTCCCCAGTGTTACAGGGCAAAATTCCATACTTGAAAATATCAAATATGAGGTATTAGTTGAAATTTTGGCCAAAATACAGAAGCTCGCAACCCAATATCATGGGTCCTCATTGTCTTGCGACCCCCTACAATAGCCTTACTAGCAATTTACAAAAAAATAAAAATAATGACAACTTGTGTATTTCTGTGAGCAATCAATAAGGTCTACACTGCAAAGACGATATATACTGAAAAACGGTCAGCACAAACAAACATGGACAGGAACACTCCTAACACTAAGAGACAAACACTGAGTACATGAATTATTTAAAAGTGCATTTTTTCTATATGTAATAAACACTAAAATCTGAGGCTCCCAAAGTGGAATCAGTTCAGAAAGGATTGCTGCTGTCTGATGTTCTTTATGCAGTTTTATTGTTAATGTTTTTATTGCCGGTTACCTGCCTGAGGGGAGCTGTATATACCTGCCTGCCTGAGGAGAGCTATGTGTACCTGCCTGAGGAGAGTTGTATGTACCTGCCTGAGGGGAGCTATGTGTACCTGCCTGCCTGAGGGGAGCTGTATATACCTGCCTGCCTGAGGGGAGCTATATATACCTGCCTGCCTGAGGGGAGCTGTATATACATGCCTGAGGGGACAGATAAAGCTGCCGTACTGAGGGGAGCTATATGTACCTGCCTGAGGGGACATATCTATATACCTGCCTGCTTGAGAGTAGCTATATATACCTGCCTGACTGAGGGAACCTATCTATATCCCTGATTACTGAGGGGAGCTATATATACCTGCTAGACTGAGGGGACTTATCTATATACCAGCCTTACTATACCTGCCTGAGGGGAGCTATGTATACATGCCTTACTGAGGGGAGCTATATATACCTGCTAGATTTAGGGGAGCCATATATACCTGCCTGAGGGGACATATCTATATACCTGCCTGCCTGAGGGGAGCTATATATACCTGCCTCCCTGAGGGGAGCTATTTTTACATGCCTGACTGAGGTGAGCTTTATATCCCTGCCTGAAGGGACATATCTATTTACCTGCCTACCTGAGGGGAGATATATATATGTATATATATATATTATATATATATATATAATTTTAATATATATATTTTTATATATATATATTATATAATATATATTTTAAATATATATATACTTAGCCTTGGGATTCTGGTTTTATGTAGCGGTCTTATTTGGTAACTTTACGACCATTATTTAGTGGTTTTATACTCAGTACTTTGTGTTATAGCTAGAGATGGGCGAATTGATTCTAACGAAGTGGAATTCGTTTAGAATTTCAGGAAAACTTCGGTTCGGAACGAATTCGAAGTTTGGGGTACTTCGCGTGAACGAAGTGTGCTTTTGATTGTTAAAATGGCTGCGAGCACATGGCGTTACATGGGGCAAAGAACTCTGGGAGGAAGAAGGGGCATAGCTACATGACATGTGCAGAGTTTAAAGCCAATCAGAAACCGGCAGGATTCTGTGACGTCACCGCACTATATAAGTCCAGGCGCGATGCTTGGAGCTCATACCGCTCTCACTGTACTGATTAGGGAAGGTGCTGCCGCGGCTGCTAATGATATCTCTTACTAAAGAACTCATTTTTTTTCCAGCGATTTTTTGGGGGGTTGTCAACGCTTGTCTCAGAAAATGCTTCTTTTAAAACGTTCTATTTTGATTTTGTGGGGTATTGGATCTGAAGTCCAGTGTGCGTCCAGTGCAGCTGCATATACATTTTAATGCTATCTGCTCACAGCACATTGAATATTTCAAGGGTTATCTAAGCCTTTTTCCTGTTGTATTCATTTAAAAAACACAGCGTCTTTTTCATCGCCAAAAAAGACATTTTTCCTGTAGCATAATTTCATAACCGAAAGGTTAATTACAATTTTTCTCTTGTTGTGTAGCGTAAAATACACCTTTGTAACACGCTACAAAAGTGGTAGTTTTTTGGTTGCTCAATTCTTTTGACAATTTACATCCAGGGGTTAATTAAGGTTGTTCTGCTGCTGTGGTCACTAAAAGAAACTGTCTTTTCAACCCAAAAAAGAATTTTTTTGTAGCATAATTCTAACTGAAGGTTAATTACAAGTTTTTTTCTTGTTGGGAGCGTAAAAATACAGCCATTGTAACACCTACAAGCTGGTAGTTTTTTGTTGTCAATTCTTTTGCGCTTTACATCAAGGGTTAACTAATATTTTCTGCAGTTGTACTCGTAAAAGAAAACTTTGGGTTTTTAAACCGCACAGAAGAAATTCGTAGAAAATTTAATACGAAGGTTTAATTAAGCCTCTTTGTGCTTTTAAAATTTGTAAATACAGCAGAGTTTTTAAACGGGGAAAATACAAGTCAATTTTTCCCGCCCATTTTGTTTTTAGCGCATTTATATCCAAAAGGTTACCAAGCTTCTTATTGGGTCATTGGAGTCAAATACAGGGTATGTATTTTCATATACAATATCTTCATCCCAAAAAGGGGTGTAATTTAGCAAACAGTATGTTAGACGAGAGGTGGCAAGGCCTTTCACATGCGAGTGGCAGTGGCAAAACATTCTAGGTGGCCCAGGTCACAGCACAGCAAGGGACGTCGCAGCAGGGGCACTCGGTGAGGCCACAACTGCCGCTGTCATCTAGCGGCCATGTGTTGACCAGCAACCCAAGGGTCGATTGGTTGACTAGGCACCATTCCTCCCAGATGGGTATCTGACAACCCAGCCAAGGTCGGTGGGAACGTCAGACAAACCTTAGTTGGCATGGCCCGGGAGGGGTCAGCGGCCCTCACCTGTCCTCAAAACCCCTGTCCCATCCGATTCCCTCAGCCCGAGATCTACTATGTGGTCTGGGTCAGCGCCAACAATATAGCAGGATGAACAATTTTTAGGGGGGCAGTCAGCAGCTACTTGGGTGAAGAATGGGACCAATATTCCCCGCTTTTTGGCGTGGTGGCAAAGTATAGATGTGGGGGGTGTATGGAGGTCATGTTGTGAGGGTCGGTCGTGCTTCAAAAACCGTGAATGGGACAGCAGTGACGATGATACAAAAATAGAAGAGATGTGTCACACACTTGGGAGCGGTTTTAA
The DNA here is from genome assembly GCA_025379985.1 of Phyllomedusa bahiana. NCBI lineage: Eukaryota > Metazoa > Chordata > Amphibia > Anura > Hylidae > Phyllomedusa > Phyllomedusa bahiana. The sequence continues at coordinate 42,708 of JAODAL010025077.1, forward strand.
GCAAGGGCTTCATCATTCAGGAGAAGAGGGCGTCAGCTTGCGCGTCAGGCAGCGGCGCAGCCAGCAAGTGGGGTTGTGTTTGGGCAGTGAGTCAGCAGGTAACAGCAGTGTGAGCGGGAGCAGTGGCCACGGGGTAGAAAACCCGCTTCGCCAGGTCCAACAAAGTAGCGCAAGGGGCTAGCGAGGCAGCGGGTTTTAGTAGTCCCAAACAGCTACTTGGTGGTGTGTGAAGTTCCTTGCTAAAAACACGGAGGAGCGGAATATGGGATTTTGTTGAATCTGTGGGCAGAAAGTGAAGCGTGGCAGGGGGCTAACGTTGGGCACCCCTTTGGGCCCTGATCAACACATTTCAGCCTCACATTCCGGTGGCTGGGAAAATGTGGCTTCGAAGTGGTGGTCCTCTGGCCGCGCAGCAGCAGCAGCGTGCCGGTGGCACACATGCCATTGCATCCATCAAGGCTCCACCCCTGTGGTTTTTTCCTTTGTCATCATCTCCCGGCCAGATGCTCCTGCTCCTCGCACCATGGCGCCAGCGTCGTTAGCGGGGTGATTGCAAGAGACAACAGTATCTCAACCTCCGGGTGCAGAGCTGACCGGCTCCGTCCAATTGTTGTACCGCATCCCCCCTTTCCAAATGGGGGACTTTGCCCCATTCAGAGAATTAATGCTTGTGCCAACCGAGATGGAGAGTTCCAAGCGTAATTTTTTTTTCCAAAAAAAAGGAGTACCGCACTTCATAAATACTCCTCCACGTGTAAAACTGCGGCTCCTGCGCCAATTCCGCCCCTCCACCACCACCACCATCTCAGCCTCCCAAGTATTGCTCCAAATACCCATTGTGGGCACGCGGTGCACGCAGTTCCACCTGGCTTGCCTCGGCGAACAAAGTCCACAGGGGAGGCACTGCTCTGCTCATGCAGAAAGAAATCGATTTGGGGTTTTTTCTCCCCCCAAAATGCAATCGGAACCATGTGAGGAAAAAGGGGCTAACATGGTGCCCACCGCACCGAGGAGGGATGGTCCATGCGCCCTGCATGGCGCATTGTTAATCGGTTGTAAAAAAGGTTCCCTGAATCTTCACCAAAAATTCAGAAGTTTCTGAAAAGGCCCGGGAAACTGTGATGGGGGAAAACAAAGCCAGGGAAACCCCCCTCGATTGCAGCGCAGAACGGCCTCCCCCCAAAACACTGATTTGCGTGTTTTTACCCGTTGGGAAATTTCCCCCGCACATTTTGGGCCACTTAGAACAAGAAAGGGCCCTTAAAAAGATTTTTTGATATCCAGGGGACAGGGTACTCGCCTGTGTAACTTGAGTCAGCCATGCACTCATGCTGCACCCGCCGTTTGTTTTAGGCCCTTCGAGGGGCCACATTATTTGCAGTCGCCAGGACTACGGATGAAAAACGTCATTCCACTGCTTCATGCCCTGGCCCCGATACTGAAAAATCTGTCTGGCAGGGGACTGGAGACGTGGCGACTACATCTCGTGGCCTCATGAGTCCGGTGGGGACTGATATGGAGGAGGAGGAGGACATTGGAGCAGAAGCATTTTCTGGTGAAATGAGTGGATTTTCTACCCAGGTGACAAGAGAGGAGGAGCAGGAGCAGCTGGAGGAGGTAGATGGAGATGAGAAGGACGAGGCAGATGACCCCAAGCACTGTGGCAGTATACAGTGGAGATGGAGGCAGGGAGCCCCTCGGAGTCCACTTGTGCAGATGGCCCGCAGCATGCTGATTTGCCTGCTAGTGACAGCCAAATAGTCATCCATCCGGCAAGGGAGTGACTTCTGGCTCTCCACCCTATTGGACCCTCGCTACCAGAGTCCCAAAATGGGAGCCTTTTTCCCAGCTATTGAGAGGGAGGACAAACTCAAATACTATAGAGGAAATCCTCCGTAGTCAGTTGGCCGCTGCTTATGTGCAGCATCGTCCCTCCTCTGACAGGTCTGACCGGGGGTTCTTCAGCGCTCACATACTACTGCCGCGGCTGCTGGGGAAGGCGGGGGTAGGAGCAGTCCAGCTCCATCAGCAGCAACCTAAGTCTGGAGTCGCTGATGAGCAGCTTCCTTCACCCGCCTAGTGAAGAGGGCAGTCGCCAGCAGCAGCAGCAGCAGGACCTGGAGCAGACCCTGAACCAACAGGTGGTAGCCTACTTGGACAGCACTCTGCCACCCCAGTTAGAAGATCCGCTGGACTACTAGCTAGCCAAACTGGATGTGTGGCCGTAACTTGCCGAGTTTTGCAGTGGAGAAGCTGTCCTGCCCGGCCAGTAGTGTGGCATCAGAGCGGTGTTCAGTGCAGCGGGGGCCATCGTTACCCCAAGGAGAACCCGCTTGTCCACTGGGAAATGTGCAACGACTGACCTTTGTCAAGATGAATCAGGCGTGATCGGCCAGAATTTCCACCACACCAATGCCTTAGGCGTCAGACTACATCAGCCATGACGCCTCACCCAAACTGTGGAAATGAGTCTGGGTTCAAAGCACCCTGCCTCAGCCACTATTCTGATGCCGTCACCTGCCTAATGCCACACATCTGCTGACAGTTTCTCCATCTGCCACCAACCATCTTTACCAGGGACTGGTATTGCCACCCACCTCCACACTCTGTCATTGTGCCACTCTATGACCTAATGCTGTTGCTGTTGCTGGTGCTGTGACATCTACACTGTGTCATTGTGCCACTCTCTGACCTCATGTTGTTGCTCCTGCCACCGTCACCTCCACTCTCTGTCATTGTGCCACTCTGTGGCCTACTCCAGTTCTTGCCATCTCCAGAATGTCATTGTGCCACTGTTTGACCTCAAGCTGCTGCCACCGTCACCTCCACTCTCTGTCATTTTGCCACTCTGTGGCCTACTACTGTTTTGCCACCCTTCCCGAAGTCATGTGCCATGTCTGGCCTCATGTGCGCTGCCGTGACCTCCACACTGTGTATTGTGCCACTCGGCCTACTCCTGTTTTTCCACCTCCAGAATGTCATTGTGCCACTCCTACCTCATGGCTGCTGCCGTGACCTCCACACTGTGTATTGTGCCACTCTGTGGCCTACTCCTTTTTCCACCCCCAGAATGTCATTGTGCCACTGTCTGACCTCATGCTGCTGTCACCGTCACCCCCACTTCTGTCATTGGCCACTCTGGGGCCTATCTTTTTTGCCCCCTCCAGAATGTCATTGTGCCATGTTGCCCTCAACTGCTGCCACCGTCACCTCCACTCTCTGTCATTGTGCCACTCTGTGGCCTACTACGTTTTACACCTCCAGAATGTAAATTGTTCCATGTCGACCTCAGCTCGCTGCCGTGCCTCCACACTGTGTCATTGTGCCATCGGGGCCCTATCCATTTTTTTTTGCCCCCTCCCAATGTTTTTGGTGCCACTGTCTGACCTCAGTTGCTGCTCCCCCTGACCTCCACACGTGTTTTGTGCCACTCTGGGGGCCTACTTTTTTTTGCCCCCCTCCAGAATGTCATTGTGCCAATGCCTGACCTCATGCTGTGCTCCCGTGACCTCCACTGTGTCATTGTGCCACTCTGTGGCCTACCCCCTGTTTTTGCCCCTCCAAATGTCATTGTGTCACTCTCTGCCTCATGCTGCTGTGTCTGCCCCCGTCACCTTGTTACAATTTTGCCACCTAGCTTCGCTTGTTTTTTTAGCTTCGCGGGCATAAATTTATCAGGCTACATTCCCGCTTGAGTTTTATATATATAGTGTGTGTGTGTGTATATGTGTGTGTGTGTATTTTTGTGTATATAGATGTGTGTGTATATTTGTATATACATGTGTGTGTGTATATATATTTTTGGTTGTATAATATGTGAATATATGTGATGTGAGTCAATTTGGAAATTTTAAAGGGAAAAAAAACTCAAAATCTGTTTCATATTACATTTTATTAAGTCATCAGTGTTTGTTAAACTGCTTTTACTGCATACATCCTTATAAAACTAAAAATTATCTCTCAACACACTTTCCTTGAGACAGATGCAGTGTCTGCTAAAGCAAGAGATTCAAGGCCTTCCTCCCCCCCCCCAGATGATACAAGGAGAGTTTTGCGAATGTGTCATATCAGTTAATGTTCTACGTACATGCAAATTTAACTTGTCTCTTAGCAACCCCCAAATTTAAACCCTCATGTGTGTAAATATCATTGTTTTAAAAAGTTTATTGGAATGAAATTTTTTACTTTTTAAAGCTTCTGCCCAAAAGGGAAGTGGGGGTATATTTCTCGGGTCCGGGCCCCCCCGGCAGCAATAATAATAATTAAAATTTCGGAGGAGGCATTAAATTGGTAAAGGAGTGCAAAAAAGATAATTTTCACACCTATTTAACCCTTTGACATTGGTGCCGTGCTCTCAAATGCCCGGGACTATCCGGAGGGGGCTGATGCCTTCCATTGACTGCACGGTCCTGGAGTCCCGAATCATTTGGGGGCCCTGATCAACCCCCAAAAACAGGTAAGTTGCAGATTTTTATAAAGTCTTGACTTATCTTTTTTTTTGACATTTAGTGAAAGTCTTTTGGTGGTTTCACCTCCCTTAGGGACCGGTAAGCGTTAGGTGTGCCCCCGGGTTGCCTTTACAGTAGCGTATCATATGCTATCCCTTTTTTAAAACCCCTACCAATTAATTCTATGCTTGTTGCTCTGAAAAGTATATGTGTGGATTTTATCTTCCTTTTGGTATATATTTCGTGTAGGCCAGGAGCGGCCCCCGGGGGATGAAAAAAAAAAAAAAAAAAAAAAAAAAAAAAGAGTTATCAGGGATACATCCTTAAAAAGCGCCCCCGGTAGAAAAACCGAAGCCTGTCAAATTATATACAGTTATTAACAGTTTACATTATATACGAAAGTTGTAGACAGATGTCTGAATTCCCCTGAAGAGAAGGGTTAAAGAAAATAGCCAAAGCCGTTATAGTTATAAAAACAGATGATCTAAATTTCCTGAAGAGAATGGTTAAAGAGTAGCCAAAAGCCTGTTTAGTTATTTTAGACAGTTTGATCTGTTTTTTTTAAATATCGAAAATTTGCTGAAGCAGAAGACTTTAATTAGTGTTGGGGTATTTTTAGGACTTAACTAACATACACGTGTTAATTTTTTTTCACTTAGGTAAAAAAAAAATGCATTCAGGGTTAAATTTTTATTTCAAGTAATCCTTGTTATCTTTCACACTAAATTCTGGCAGAGTGTATAACTTGGCTTTTATTCAAAGCATGTGTTAGGGGCGGTATACTGATGCTGCGGGGAATATTCTCCCCAGGCCTATGGGTACTGAAAAATATAGCGTCAGTCAAAAAGGTGCAGTGAGTAGTTTGATCGAAGAGTAAAGAGTAAAAAAAAAAATATAAGACTTGAGAAAAAAGTTTTGAAACTCTTGTGTAAAATTTGGTAAAACACAGATATTAAAAAGTGGGAGACAGCACTGAAAAAGTTTAATTACATTTAAACTGAATGTAAAAAAAAATGAAGGATTGAAAAAATGCATATGTATAAAAAGTGAGCTGCCCCAGTCAAAGATGGCGATTTTCAAAAGTTTGGGTTGTGTCGTCATCCCAAATTCATTTAAACCCGAACGTTTGCGTAGATTGTGGGGGGGAACGTACAAAAATAATACACCTTGATTACCTTTAATTTCCCGCCCTCCCGGTATTTTCCCTCAGCTCCCGTGCCAGAACCTCCTATTTTTTTCCCTTTGCCATTTTTAATGAAGTCCCAAATATTCTCTGCATCCCGGGAAAGGCAAAACCAAACCCCGCCCTTTCCACTTCCCCGTGGCCCTATTTTTTTGTCCTAAGCAATCCAAAGAACCCGGAAGTTCCAGGTTTTAAGTTGGAAAAGCGGCCCAACTTGTAACCCGATAATATTCCCCACTCCCACCTCTCCTCCCTTTTAATTCACTTGTATGTAATGTAAACAAATTTATATTTTAACGTCGTGTGATAAGCCTTGCCAACCCCCTAACATCCAAAAACACCACCACCACCCCCAACCACTCTAACCTTTGCTTACGCTTCTAGGACACCGTGGGGAGGAGGACAAGTTGCCATTAGCTACAGGATGCCAGAACCCCCTCTGCAAACCAAATTTAAAAGGGCTCCCGTATTTTTTTTATTGCTCAAAAAGCACACAGACTGCTGCCTAGGAGAGATTAAAAATGTGATTAATTTTCCCTGCGTTGGACCCCTATATAATAAGTATCCCATGACAAATTTTGTTCAGCTGTGAAACATTTATAATAACGTACCCGAAGTGGCCAAAAACAATTTTCCAAACTCTTTCCATACCCCTCATTTTTCTGACTCTTTGCGTTCCCACCAATGGATGTGTAAGGCCATACCACCGCATTACTTGAGCACAAGCCAGTTCCTCCTATTGAAAAAAACGGATATGGGTACTAACAGACCTATGGCCAAATGTTGAAGATACATGCTTCCCCTTTCTCAAACCACCCAAATTCCCGGACAAAATTCCCCTTACTCAGGAGAAACTTAGTTCCTTGCAAACTACCCCACCCCCTCCACCACCAGAAACCAGACTCATTCATGGACTTACCACCTTCGGCATCACCACACCACCACCCCCACCTTTTTACGGGATTCCTTTTTCTCTGCCCCTTCTACCTTCTATCCATCACGTCAGGCACAATCCCCAGGATCAACCCAAATTACGTGCCTTTTTACACCCGGGAAAAAGTCAATAATTTCTGACCCAAATGCCAGACCCTGAGAAAAACCTATGGCATTTTTACCTTTGGGATCAGCCAATACAGAAGACATATTTTGCCCCTTGGGAAAGACTATACCATGTAGCCACATCAAGGCTGGGGGTTACTTTTGGCCTATATCCAAATTAGCTCTACAAGATGTTGAGGACAAGTACTTATTCATGGGAAAGTCATTACCACGATGAAGACCCGTCGCCGCGAATGAACCCCTTTATGACTGTCTGAACAAATGGAGGTGAAACCCCCCATCTTCCTCTGTTCTACATCCAAGTTGGAGAAACCCCAAATATGTTTTTTCACAGATAGATCCCAAATGCGGGATGATCAAGAACGATTCCATACAGGATTTGCTGTAGTTACCTTGCAAGAAACCATGAAGGCTGCATCTTTACCTTCGAGAATGCCAGCCCAAGAAGGTGAACTCTGGGCTGCAATGTAAGCTTGTAAGCTCGCCGAAGAGAAGACCATGAACATATACACCGACTCAGCCTACATGTACGGAGTAGCCTATGAATTTGGCCTGAAGTGGGCCCTGCGAGGTCTCCAGACAGCTAGTGGAACGCCCATCAAGAATCCATTCAGACTCTAAATGCATGCTCTCCAATTGCCGCTCAATGGCCGTTTTGAAGACTAAAGCCCAGGGAAAGAATAGAGACAGGGGAATTAAAGGCCCCTTTACAGAACAGACTTGGCTGCAAAGGCCACAGCTCTCTTCCCAGAGATTCGAGAGGAAGCAGGAGTGGCTGTATATGTGCTGACCAGAGCAGAGAAAAGAAAAGAAAAGAAGGAGAATGTGAGAAGAAAGAAGGAGAAGGAAAGAATAGAGAGGAACAAAAAGAGAAGAACCAAGGACAAGATGCATTGAATCCAGGTGTTAACCTGTCGAGACAATCTCAAACAACTCGAACAAGCCCAAAGGAAAGGAAAAGTTGGGAGGAATTGGGAGCAGAGATACCCAAGATGGAATTTTAGAGGGAAAAACAATAGACTTTGTTTACCAAGGGCATTATATCCAGCTGTAGTACAATGGGCTCATAGTACTACCCACAGAGGAACTAACCAGATGATTTCTACAATCAACAAGATATACCGAGCACCCGGAATTTCCATTTCCACGGCAAGTAGCTATGCTAGAAGTTGTGAAATATGCAATACTTGTAACCCAGGAGGACTGATGCCAACACCAAGATAGCATTTGGCTAAACACTATATCCTCTCCAGCGGATCCAGATTGAACACAGTGAATTACCCAAAGAGTGGAAAGTACAAGTAGTGGTGGTGGATATGTTCTTAGGATGGCCTGAAGTCTACCCATTTACATGACTGTCAGAACCACTGTGAAGAAACTATTGACTGAATTGATATGCAGATTTGGGATCACTGAGGTTATTAAATCTGACCAAGGACCTGCCTTCACTGCAGAAGTAACCAGAGACATTTGGAAACTAGTAGGAGTTGATCTCGACCTACACACTCCCTACCATCCCGAATTCAGCAGAAAAGTGGAAAGAATGAACGCCATTCTGAAGAACAAAATGCTGAAAGCTAGCAAATAAACATCTCTTCCCTGGTCCCGAGATCCTACCCATCGCACTATATTCTTTCAGGAATACCCCTAGGCAGCCCCAGTGGTCTCACTCCTCAGAAGATAGTATTCGCGGGCCCGCCCAGATTAGGGAGGTTTCACACATAGCAGTTGAGTGCAGGGAATGATAGCCTTGTAAAATATGTTTTAAATCTGTGTAATGAATTGAAACTAATGCATGCCATAGTGTTCTCCTCCATTCCAGATCCAGACTCTGATCAAAGCTACAACCTGGTGACTTTGTGTGGGTGCAGAAACACATCAGAGATTCTCTGGAGTAAAGATTTGACCATACCAAGTACTCTTGATGTCCCCAACCTCAATAAAACTTGAAGGAAGACCCACCTGGGTACATGCTTCACATTGCAAGAAAGTGACTGTGACCAATAAGTCATTATGAATTTTTCCCTTATCCTTTCATATGTTTGTCTAGTCTGGATTTCCTGCCTCCACTTCACGTACCCCGGGGTCTATGTGGTGCTCGACAGGTAGCTAAATGCCTTCCTACTTGTCAATAATTACGACCGTGTTTGAATTAACATTATTTAAAATTATGGCCTGTTTGTACACAAAAACTAAACAGTGTGCAAAGTACAAATACAGTAAACTTACAGGGTGGATAACATGTCGGGTCAATCTAAATAACAGCCAGTATAATCTGTCATAACTACACACAACAAGTTCTAAACCTGTACTAGCATTTGCTTATGAAGCTAGATATAGCTAAACATTCCACAACCGAACAGCTTACCAACTATGCTTCAAAAAGAGCAGAGATGAGATGGTTTTGATGTCCTTCTTGCAGACATGAGGTGAAAATGAGTTTTTTCTACCCATAATGCAAAGAACTTCCTCTTGAACAGGAAACAATAAACATTTGTGAAACCTTACAAACAAAGGCCAAAAGGTGGCATCAAAGGCATTAATTATTTAACTAATGCATGTAAACCATATTGAGAGACAAATTAATCACATGCCTATAAGCAGCACACTCCCCGCCTGGCGTCAATTGATGCCACTAACAGAGTCTTCAGAAGAAAAACAGTAATATAGTTCAGAAAACTGGTCTGAGGAACGTTTTGTCTCATTCTGCCTTTTGCACCTTGACCTCTACTTGCGTATGCTTCCATCTTCGCTTGGGGAGTGTTTGGTGATAAGTCCTAGAGGCCACTCGTATCTATACATTGACAGTCTTTCAATAAGAACACATTCCCCAATTTTGAGGTTGGGTTTGGTGGTTTGCCATTTTATTCCTTGGTTTTTAGTGTGGAAATGTACTGTTTCCTCCACTTGTCCCAAAGGTATTAGCGAGGCTTTGTACCTGTCTCCATTGACGTTTGTAAAGATCTTTAGATGTGAATTCTTCTACCTATTTAAAGAGAGGAAGCAGAAGCATGTTTGAGATACCGTGAACAAGGGCCAAAAAATAAATGCCCGAAACGCGTAGGTCTGATCCCCTGTACCCCCTGTGTCTACAGAGGGAATAAAGGTGATATTTTTTAAACAGAAGATTCGCTGGTTTCAAATTTATCTTTGATCGGTGAGGATTAACGATGCCAGTCTTCTGAGTAAGAAGCGTAGCAGGAGTAAGGATCACGGGATCTTCTGGATCACTTGAAATTAAAGTTAAAGGGTCTGGCATTAATAATGGCTGAAACCTCTGCTAGAAGGTAGGTAAGCACTCAGGAGGGAGCCTTGCTGTACCAACTTGCAATAGCAAAGAGTCCAGGATTTTTTCTGCTATCCCTATCATTCTCGCCCAAGCTCCACCCATATGAAAGAATGCGGTAATTGAAAGTCCTAGCCCAAACCCTTTGCTCAATTTAGGAATCTTTCGACACTGAGTGTATCCGGTTTTTTTAGGAATTTGCAGTTCTTTAGCTGCTTCAACAAAGTTAGTGCCTCTGTCAGAACAAAATGTGTTTCACTGGCCCTCTGATAGCAATGAAGCGCCTTAGAGCGTTTATAAAGCTTGAACTATCCATAGATTACCTCTATATGGACAGCTCGGGTGGACATACAAGTGAACAGAACTGCCCACCGTTTGCTGTCGGATTGACCTCCTCTGGTGTATCGAGAAACTATGGCCCAGGGACAAAACACATCAAGACCCACGTTGGTGAAAGGAGGATCTGTACTAATCCTGTCAGAGGGGAAGCTTGGCCATCTTCTGTGTTTGGAAAATACCTCGCATTTTTCGGCAGTAACACGTTTGAAAATAAACTTACTCTGCATCGCTTTGCTCCCAACTATCCACATTCCAGCAGCTCGTAAAGCCCCTTCTGTAAACAGCCGGCCCTGATGTTTTACTTCATTGTGGTAATGTTGTACAAGCAAAGAAGCAATATGATGATGACCTGGAATTACCAAGGGATATTTTTCAGCAAAGTCTATTTCGGCTTTCTTGAGGTGACCTCCAACTCTCAATAGTCCATCTCCATCAATGAATGGATCCAGTTTCTTTAAAACACTGTGTTTAGGGATAGGTCTTTATTTAATGATGCTCTCGATTTCTTTGGCATAGACTTCTTGTTGCACAGTCCGAATGATCAAACTCTTGGACTGATCAAGTTCACTTACTGTGTAGACATTTTTACAGTGGTGCCATCCTTTACAGTCATTGGTATGCGTAGTCAAGGCATTTTTGAAAGAACATGCCATTTGGGTTTTTAAGTAGGTGATGGCTCGAAAAAAGTGATTTCCAGGTAAGAATCTACTAAATCCTTGAACTTGAGGCTGCTGCTTGTAACTTCTGTATGTAACGTTGACACCTGAGGACAGATTTCAGCATCTGTGTCTACATCCACTAGTTCAAATTTGTCAAGATTTGTGGTGTTGTGCTCTGAGTTTGAAACAAAACGATTGCAGGATCTTTTAGGTGGTCAGCAGCTACAGATCTAGTTGCTTGGTCTGCAGGATTATGGTTTTGATCACTGTCACAGGCATGATTGTCACATGAAGAGCCCATGAAGGGACATTGTAGATGAAAGCTGTATGGTAGCTCTTTTATGTGGAAATGATTTTCACACGGTTGGAAGGAAAAGGGGCGAAAAACCTGGTAGCCAGTAGCTCTCCTCCCCGCCGCCCTCAACAGTACCTGCACAAGTCTTTAGTGAGTAGGAGAGCTGGTCCTTTGATGTTAAATATTTTGTAGAAAGCAGATCTGGCTAAGACACTTGTTATTTTGGGTCATCAAGAATTGCATAGATCTTGATTGCTTTGTCTTTGTGGCCTGTTGGATAGACTCTGACTAGGCATAATTTTGGAGCAGGACCTGCCACTGTGAGTCCTTTGCAGACTTCTGTACACTGAGAAGTAACTGCTGGTTGTATCTGAAACTAGCATTACTCCTCCTTCACCATGTTCCTCAGTGCTTTTCTGCATGTGGTAAAGTCCATGGGGCTGGACCAGGGTTAAAGCTATGTTGTGGGTCTGTTCTGTCACACTCTGTACATTTTCACTGACCTTACAGTCTTTGGCAAAGTGTGATGTCGACAAGCAACATTTGTAGCATATGTTGTTCTCCTTGAGAAGGTTTTAAAGTTCTTCCATCGACATTTCTCTGAAGGCTCTGAATTTCAGTAGGGAATGTGGCTTCCTGTGCAAGGGACACTGCTTACTGGGATCCTTTATCGTGGCGTCCTGGTGAAAGGAATTTGAAGACCTGTGAGAGTACTCTGTAGGAGTGATATTAGTTTGTGAACCGTCCTGGTGTTTTTATGATGCTTAAGACCAGGAGGGAGTGACACATGACATTGTAAAATCAAAGCTAAATCATTTCTAATTTTTGCTTGCTGTGTAACAAGTCCACAAACACACCTAAATTGAGGAAATGGTACATTGCCCTTTATATCCTGGACCCATGTGTTGACCCACTTATCTTGAAGGTTGTAAGGAAGCTTTGTACTATAGATTGAACAACCTCGGCTGTGTCAAAAATGCAAGTCCAGGTAGCTCTCCATCTGCTTGGGCAACCTTATTCCATTAGCAAGTCACTTAGTTCCCTAAGTTTCAGGTATCTCTTACTAGCTATTCTAGGGAAGTTATCAATTCTTTTGAACAATGAGCTTTCTATAGCCTCTGTTGAACCATAACACTCATCTAGTCTCTCTCAGATCATTTTTAAAACCTGTTTCTGGTAATTTATGTTAATGTTCCCTTTTCCTCTTAGCATGCTCAGCAATTCATTTCCGAGCCACTTTACTAGGAGATCTAACTCTTCCCTACATGACATCTCCAAATCTCTGATTGTATTCCCGGGAAAAAGGATCGCCCAAACTTTATAGTTTTCCGGATGATCACTAAACTTTACAAGTCCTTTGTTGACCAGCTCACGTCGAGCAAAGAACTTAGCAAAGTCTGTTGTGGCTTGATTTGCACTGAAATGGGTCACTGGAGAATTGTTCTGGTGTGAGTGAGGTGTATGATCAACCTGTTAAGGGAAACTTTGCATCAGTCCCCGTCAGTATCATACCCTTTAGGGGGGAAGAGACTTCCTCTATGCTGGAATGAAGGCTGGATTCTTTGTTGAGTGGTGAAGTCCACTTGATCTGTGTCATGATGCTCTGCATCCTCTTGCTTGTAGAACTGTGGTCTGAAATCAGTTCCCTGCTGCAGGATAGGATGGGTTGGCTCAGCGATGATATCTTTGCTTTCTTGAGAGCAGCTGAGATCTGTAATAGACTGTTTTTTGGACGTTACTCTGAAGTGAGTTGTAGTGGATCTTGAGGCTTTGCTCTAGGCCAAGCAAAAATGCTGTGTCCACTGTGATCACTACCAGGATAGCACTGCCTTCTAAGATTTCTGCTTCAGCTATAGCGGCTGCTGTCTTTTTCTCAATAGGGAGCTTCTCCAGTGTTACCTGTAGGCGTGTCCTTTCCCGCTCTAATGAGGCCTCTTGTGCTTTCTCTGCTTGCAGGGACACTTGTTGTAACTTCAGTTGCATCTTTTTGTTCACAAAAACATCTCGACCTTTTGCTGCTTCAAACCTTTGCACGGGCGATGGCGGCTCCACTGCCTACAGATGAGCTTTGGAGGAGCTGGCTCTTGATCTTGTCTTCAGAGAAGATGTGTGGCTTTTGGACATGGTGAGGACTGTTTAGAGATCGCTGTGTTGCTTGCTTGCAGGTGACTGCGTGCAGTGGCTGACCTCTGTATAGTCTGAATCTTCTCCTCTTGTTTTTACCAGTTGTTTTACTGTCCTGCCCCCACTTCCCCGTACCCCCGGGGGCTATGTGAGCTCAACAGGCAGCTAAACGCCTTCCTACTTGTTAATAATTACGACCATGTTTGAAGTCCCGTAGTTTTATTAACAGGATATAGGATTGGGTAAAACTGATGGACAAACAAAAAAAGTACATTAAATATACATAGGCTGTTTGTAACAAACATAAACAGTGTGCAAAGTACAAATACAAGTAAACTTTACATGGTGGATAACATGTCCAGGTCAATCGAATAAAAAGCACAGTATAATCCTGTCCATAATTCACACAACAAGTTCTAAACTGTACAGCAGTGCTTTAGAACTAGATATAGCTTTGACATTTCCACAACCGAAACAGCTTACCAACTATGCTTCAACAAGAGCAGGGATGAGATGGCTGATGTCCTCTCTGTGCAGACATGAGGTGAAAATTAGTTTCTTCTACCCATAATGCAAAGAACTTCCTCTTGAACAGGAAACAATAAACATTTGTAAAACCTTACAAAGAAAGGCCAAAAGGTGGCACCAAAGGCATTAATTATTTAACTAATGCTTGTAAACCAAATTGAGAGACAAATTCAGACATTAATCACATGCCTATAAGCAGCACACTGAATGTGTGTAAAAATGCAAGAGGGACAACCAAGGGGGGTGCCTGATGAATTCAAAGCTAGGGATCAGGTCAAAGCAGGGTTTGAATCACTTACGCCCCAAATAATAATCAACAAAAGTATGGACTGGGTAAATTACATCTATTGTAATCAACAGAGGTTTGAAAAATTACACCCGAGATGCCTCACAAGGTATAGCTGAACAATTAAGCGCCACCTCCATCATGACTTTCCAGAATCATTGAGATTGTAAACAATCCATAGATGCCTCTGCCGGGGACTGCTCTGAGGTGGCACCTGGCGGTCGTTGGTCAACAGTCATCCTTACCATCAAAAGGCTCTATGAGGAGGCCGACGGTTTTGTTTGGTTACGCCCCTTGAAGCAAGCCTTTACAGTGGTTCAGTGGGTTCAACACCCGCTCCAAACCTGTTACACCCTGCTGTCTAAGGAGAGTGACCTTTACCCATTCCTTGTTCATTTAGGGAAGAGCATCAATCATCATTCCCACTCTAGGGGGAGCGTTAAACAGATTTTGATGTTTTTAGGGGGGACTGTCAAGTTGGTAATTTAAGGATTTAATCACCTTGACATGTGTATATATGTGTATAGCTACAGGGGTCACAGCAGCTGGGCCCCTGAGCCAAGGAGACTAGAAGCCCCCTTGCCACACTGGAGTATCACTGGGTCAGGTCACATAGAGCCAGTGATACAGCGCTCCAAACTGCAGCCTGCATGGTGCAGGCAATAGCTGAGGCAAAGCACCCCACAACATTTTTATTTGCAGGGGAGAGGGACAAGAGGGAACAGACACTGGCTGAAGTTCATTTTCTTCTATTGGACATTTTTTTTTAATAGATATAATTTTCTGCATCGCGCTACACTACAGACATCCGCTACGCCAAGTAGGGAACCTGTTTTTGAAGTACTGGCCAACAGATGGCGTCTGGGGGTAGGTGGGGCCCAAGCTGAAGATCTGCACCCTGGCCCCTGAGTCTCTAGCTACGCCCCTGAGTCAGAGAATCATTATTCACCAGTGTTTCACAACCTTTCCTAGGTGGTACTGTGGCTTTTCATCCTGGCATGAATTAGTTTTTGACCTGGTTTTGCATTAATCTATGTGCATGTATAATATTAGGTGGTAACCCCTCTAATTAATAGTAGGTGCACCTGCGAAGTTTTTCTCACCTGCCTTTATAGCATGGTGAGGTTTGGCTTTTTCTGTGTTTTACAGTAGATATTGTACCTTTTTTTCTGTAAATTTATAAATGAAAACATGAAACTAAACGTTGTTGTTCTGATTTTGCTTTTCCTGAGAGTTAGGAGCAAATCTAATCTCCTACTTTTGCAGACAAGTTTTTGAAGTTACTGGCCATCTATCTCTTCTTACAGGTGGGGCAGGGGTCGGGATGATGACACACTCTTTGCTCTGTTTCTTATTGGCTCAATAAGCAATGTGTTTTACATTACTTATTGACAAACTTTAACCCTCTAGAGCTCTGTAGTCTTGTGTACTGCAATTTATATCGGGATCAGCCAGGAATAGCAAAGCTGATATGTCAATCACTGTTATAGAATCATCCACAACCTAACCACAAAGTGTGAGTCTGAAGCTGGTTGTTGCTCTGTAAAACAGCATGGTGAGACAACCCTTTTAAGTGGGAAAACATCACTTCTTAAACAAATACATAAAACATTCTTATTGACCTCACACACATGACCATGTTATGGATTTATGGAATGCAGCTCCATAAAGTGATGGCTATAGAATTTTTTGTGCCATAGGGTATGTCTGTGGGCCACTAGCTTTTATAAAGGTTTTTTCTTTTACATTTTCTTTCTCATAAAATTTATATGTGATATGTCACATTGCTTTTATGGAAAAATAGGATGCCTCACAAAGGGACCATATGTTAGCACAGAAAATCTCTTTGGATCCATAATTAGAGATGGGCGAATCGATTCTAACGAAGTGGAATTCGTTTAGAATTTCAGGAAAACTTCGGTTCGGAACGAAGTCGAACTTTGGGGTACTTCGGGTGAACGAAGTGTTGCTTTTCATTGATAAAATGGCTGCGAGCACATGCGTTACATGGGGCAAAGCACTCTGGGAGGAAGAAGGGCATAGCCTGCATGACATGTGCAGAGATGAAGCCAATCAGAGACGGCGGGATTCTGTGACGTCACCGCACTATATAAGACCGAGCGCGCCGCTGGGAGCTCACACTCCTCTCACTGTACTGACAGGGAAGGTGCTGCTGCGGGTGATAGCGCTTTCTGAAGAACTGATTTTTACACAGCGATTTTTGTGGGGTGTCTCAGCTTGTCTCAGAGACTGTTCTCTGAATGTTCTATTTCTGATTTTTTGGGGTATTGGATCTAAAAAATCCAGTGTGCGTCCACTGCAGCTGCATATACATTCAATATCCAAGTGGGATCTAAGCCAGTTCCTGTTGTATTCATTTAAAGAAACCGCGTTTTTACAATACAAATACACTCATTTTTGGTC